>PISX010010226.1:0-40504 GCA_004024625.1 Mellivora capensis
CCCAGCCCTCTGATACCTGCCCAGCCCTGACCATGCCCATGCCTAGCCCTCTGACCACGCCCACACCCAGCCCTGACACACCCATACCCAACCCTCTGACCACGCCCACACGCACCCAGCCCTCCAATAGCACCTACCCAGTCCTCATCATGCTTGTGCTCATCCCCTGACCACACTCACCCAAGCCTGCCCACACCCGTGCTCAGCCCTCTGACCACACCCTGTGGACCCCCACCCCTACCCCACAGCCCTTGTTCCCACTGTCCCACCCTGCCTCTCACCCAACCCTACTCTTCCCCCTTAGCAGTGCTTCTTACCTTTTTGAGTCAGGACCCTTTATGACCCTGATAAAAAGACACGGCCCCCTTTCTCAGGAAAATCATGTACATACACACCTGTGAGCACAGTCATGACATATCGGTGGACTCGTGGGCCCTGGAGGAGGAGGCCGGCTTCACCACCGGGTGTTCAACACTCTTTTCAGGTGTGGCTGTGGCTTTTCTTGCTAGCTCGTCCCCCACAGACTCTACTCTCAAGTGGCCCTCTTGTGGCTCCCACACCCCCTCACTCCACACCCCTGCTTCCTGCCTTTCCTTATTAAGAGACTTTGATGACCAAATTCATGCCTGGAATCGGCTCTTAAAGCAAATTTTCGAGGCAGCATTATCCATGATTGAGGAAAAAAATGAATCCAAACCAAACATCCAGTCAGAGGGTAACTTTTGCATCCATTATGCTACACACCTCCGTGAAATATTTCACAGCTGTTAACAAGAGGACTAGGAAGGGGGTTCGATAACTGTGAAAAGTATGAATTTTAGATTAATGAAGTTACAGCAGAGAATACAGTCTAAACGGTGTGATAATTATTGCATAGAATGACGTCTGCACATGGACAAGAATCAGAAGGAAAAAAGCAAACTCCCTGTGCTGTAAGGTTCTGTGGAGCAGGGTATATGCTGGGATTACTACACACACAGAGACACAGACACACCCCAAACCCATTGATAAAGCCCAGCAAGGAAACACATTCTGGAAGAAGACCTGTAAGAAAATGCTCTCAGCCATTTTCTCCAGGTAGTGGAACCAGGACATTTCTTTTTCTTCTTTTTCCTTGTATGTATTTTTTATACTTCCTTTAATGTGTGTATGGCATTTACGGCAGGAGAAACATTTCTTTCTTTCTTTTTTTTTTTTTAAGGTAGTCAAAGGTTTTTATTTTGATTTCTCTTTCTTCACGTAGCCAAGACCTTCTAGCTTTATTTTTTTTGATTAATTTATTTTTTGTCATTATGCTCAGTTAGCCAGCATCTAGTATGTGAAAGATTTTCTGAAGATTCCACTTGAAAAATAAATCGGTGATGAAGATAAAAATCAGGACAAAATAATCAGGCCTCCCATGGGTTCCGATGGGTTCTCATTGAACCCATTTATCAAGGGTTCCTGGCCCCTGGTCTGGCTGTCCTTTGCTCCCGGAGCAATGAAGTGCCGACTGGGAAGGTGTGTGTGCCCAGGGCTGCAGGTGTCCCGCTTCCTCCCTCCGCTCATTCCCTTCCTGGAATCACACTCAACTGGTTTCCAAGAGTAGCCGGGGCGGCACACTTACCTCTTTCTGCCCAGGTCAGCGGGCTCCCCGCCACCATTGTTCTCCACCGTGTGGTCCGGATGCTTCTGGCTGCCCGGATCCAGCGCGGCCAGGAGCTCGGACTGTGAGGCCATGGGCAGAGCCACGCTCAGGAGCCGGCGCAGCGTGCCCCCGGGCACCATGGCCAGCCTGGACAGGTACGATGCCAGTCTCAGCTCCTAGAGGGGTTAATGGGAAGCTCATGAGTTCACTGCTCTGACCTTGATGAACACCACGCTTTAATGAACAACAGTCTTGGGATGTTTTGTCCCATGGAAGTAAATATTTTAACAGCTCGGTCTGGAAAACACAGTTCACAGAGCTGTCAAGTAAAACCTATGTGGTCAGCAACCCTGGCTCACCGCGATGCGTCCAGAACCTTCCTCTGTGCTCCCGACTGCTCTCAACTCATGCACCAGGGCTGCACCTCGGGGCCAGCAGCAGGGACAGCGGGTGAGGCTTGTCCTCTCCTGCCCTGTGCACCATGAGGCAATACAGCTCAGATCGAACAGTGCAGCTCAGCACACATCTGGAATGTCCCCCAGACCAGCAGACGGTTGAGGACGCTAGGCTACGGGGCACACCTGGATGGATGCCGTGTGGAAGGAGCCTGTCCCCCGGATCACATCCTATCAGAGTTCACGTGTTGTTCTTTCCCGAACTGACGAAATGCGGACACGAAGAGCATCGTGGTTGCCAGGAGTCAGGGATGGGAGAGGAGTGGGTGCGCCTGTAAAGGGGTGGCCCAAGACAGGTCTTTGTGCAAATGGAACGGTCCGTATCTTGCCCGTGGTGCGGGTTATGTGAATCTATACGTGAAACGGACACGGAACCATGCACGTGTTTTGTAACCAGTGTCATACACTGATATAGTGCTAGCCCTTTGTAAGAGGCAACCACGGGGGGGAAACTGAGTGAAACACGGGGTGCCAGAATTCTCTATGCTAGCTTTGTAACTTACTGGGAATCTAAAAGTGCTTCAAAATAAGAGGTTAAAAGAGAGAGAGAGAGAGAGAGAATAGGTTCTTCCATCTGGGGAGTCTGGGTTGGCTTCCAGCCCCACCGCACCAAAAGGACACTGTGTGTCCTGGGGCAACACCTTTCTTTCTCTCTGTGCTCAGCTTCCTTAAGTGGGGTACCTATACCACCTACAGCAGAGGTTTCCATGAGAACGGAATGAGCTGCCACGTGTGGAACGGTCCCACGCTGGTGAGACACAGCAGGTCAGAACAACATACTTTCTTCTCTTTCAGATGAAAGTCTGAAGTCACGTCCACTGGGCTAAAGTCAGGGTGTCATCAAGGCTAGTTCCCACTCAGGCTCTGGGGAAAATCTGTCTTCCTGCCTCTTCCAGCTTCTAGCAGCCATTTGCCTGCCTGGGCTCATGGCCCTTCCTGCGTCTTCAAAGTGCATTCCTCCAGCCTCTGCCTCCATCACAGTCACATGGCCCTGCCTTCTTCCTGTGCCTGCTCCTGCCTCCCTCCATACAAGGACCCTTTTCCTCCTTCCTGTGTGGATTTCTGTTGCTTGTGTGTTCTCGGCATGTTTCATCTTTGGCTTTATTTTTAAGAAATGTGGCTTATTTTAAGGAATTTAAGCAATGCAGAAAAGCATGAAGATGAATGTTAAAATAATTACTCCAAATGCCTTTATCCAGAAGTGATTATCAGTAATATTAGGCAAGCATCATTCCAACCATCTTTCTAGACATATATGCAGATCGATGGATGGATGGATGATGGATGGACAGGTGAATGGATGGATAGGTGGGTGGATGGACAGACGGACATAACTATAAAAATGAGATCATAATACACATCAAATACTATTCAGATTATGTATTTATTTTGCTGATTGCCTGCTCTCCCCACAAGACTATCAGCTCCTGAGGGCACGGACTTTATCTCATGTTTACTGCTGAAATTCCAGTGCCTAAGACAGTCCTTGCTGCTTACTAGAAGCACAGTGAATATTTATTCATGAACAAAGCCTCTTCAGAGAATGTCAGGGTCTTTGAAGTCAAGGGCACTCCACCTTATCTACAAAGGGTCGGTCATTCTGGAGCCTGGAGCGGGTTAAAGGAGGAGTTCAGTGAGGAACAGGGATGGGGTCCCAGCCTCTCCCACAGCACAGGGAAGCTCCCTGACTCGCTGGGCTAGTGCTGTTCATTTCTCAAGGGGCACCCCCTTCCCATTTTATTCGTGCAGCGATGAGGGAGTATCTTGCTTTACAGGGAGGGAGCAGGAGCCTGAAACGGAATGGCTAGAGCATCTAAGAGAGCGAAACCTGGTTTCAGCGGCCAGCTGTGCTCCCGGTGGAGCCTCCCCTGTGCGCGTTAAACTCGTGTCCAACAGAGAAGAGGAAGCATGTCTGGGTGCGGGGCGAGTCTCAAAAAAGGTCAGCCACGACTACTGTAGCTGCTGCTGCTGCTGCTGGGCCTGACAGGAACACCCCCTGCCCGCCGGCCTGGTGCCGGACGCTTGTCCGCAATCCGCCCAGCAGCTCCCCGGCCCCACTGTCACTGTGCCCGCGCTGCAGGGGAGGACATGGCCCACGACATGGCGAATGGGTCCTCACCTGGCTGTACAGGGTCGCAAAGGTGTCGAACTCCACGTTCTCCAGCAAATCCTCAAGCACAACGCTGTGGTCTCGCTCCTCCCTCCAACTGGGGTGCACACAAAATCTACGTGAGTCCACTTTGGTTGTCACGTGATCCAGGAGAAGACCAACGAGTTATTTAAATAACACAAATCTCACCTACATTATTATTATTTTTTAAACCTATTGAAAGAGATGCCTAGTAGAGGCATATCTCGTCTTGTTCCAGAACAGTTTGCAAATATCATATTACGGGGGCCTGCCAGGACAGAGGGTTCCTTGAAGGGAGAAGTTTTGTGGGAGCTGTGGGGAGCATTTCTGTGGCTTGGCTGGGCCATCTGGGGTCCTACTTGGAAAACTCTCAGTATTTGTCATCATGCTCAAGAAGACCCAGATCTGGGGTCCTCGCCCACCATGTGCCCCCTGTGGAAGCAGACCCAGAACCATGAACCAAGCCAGGTCCTGGCTCTGGCCACACTGGTTGGTGGCACCTCTCCACGGGGGGTGGGGAGGGCAGACCTTCTGACTTCCACGTGACAGGGTCTGCCTACCCCATCCCTCAGGTGAGAGATGTGGTGACATGATAGGCCCACCCCATGTTCTTGTTGGCTGACACAACTCCAAACTCATGTCAAAAGCTCTCCTCATGAGCAATTTCCTCCATGAGGCAGGAGGCATGTGAGGGCGTCATATGACCGAAAAACCTGGTATAATTAAACCAGGTCTGCATCTCCAGGCCCCGTGGCCTCTGATCACACACATCCAGCCTCTCATATTGTTAGTTCATTTTGATGTTGTGTTTCTAGGAAAGCATAATCAAATACGTTAAAAATAACCCATAAACTCACCACCCTCAAGTCACACCCATTACAACTGGGTCTCTTTGCTGCTAATTAGTTTGTGCACATGTGTTTTCAAAAACAGAATCACACGGCCTCTCTCATTTGCATCCTGTCCTTTCCATGTCAACGTTCTATTGACCATGGAAAACCACAAAGCTGTAAAAAGTACGTTTTCCAAGAGTGCTTAAAGCCGTGGGCAAAGGCTGACCGTCTGTCAATTAGGAAGAATGCAAGAACAGCCCTAACAAAAAATGGGGGCTCAGTCTGCTTCATAATTTTACAAAAGCGGGGTCTGAACTATTCTGGTCATGGTGAGATCCGAGTTCAAGTCTGTATTCACTGCCCGCACGGGTGTTTGCATAAAGTGCCAGGATTCCATACGATGTTGCCTTCAGGGACAATAGGATGAAGGGCACGGGGACCTTCCCTGAACTATTTTTGTCCCTTCTTGGGAGTCTACAACAATTCAAAAATAAAAAGCTTAAAAAATGTGCTCAGTGAAAGCCTCAATGATCTCACAAAGAAAATAAACCAAAGTATAGTCAGATGCCAGGGACGAAGTGCATGCCTAAGACAGTGGCAGGGGTCTGAGTGCTGGGAGATGCCTTGGACAGGGGCGTGGCAGCCAGGGGTGCATCCAGCTGAGCGGAGAAGTCAGGGAACCCCAGGCCTGCAGGGGCCACCACTGAGAACTGGGCTCACCTTTGCTGCTGGCACTCCAGTAACTTCCGGGCCTGGCTCAGGGCCTGCTGCAGGACAGCAGAGACCTGCCTTCCGGAATCCATGTCTTCAGGCATGCCCGGAAGCCCAGGCCCATCCCCAGCCCACTGTTGTCGACTTGCCAGGGCCCGCTGGAGCTGGGCTGCTTCCTGCTGTGCCAGCTTGTCTTCCAGCTTCCTCTCCAGCTCCTGGAGCTCCTGCGCACAGAGGGGCAAGGGGTCCGCAGATTAAACCAGACCTCTTGGGCCTGGCACAATCTGCTCTTGCCTGCCTCCCCCATCTAGCTGTGCCCAGTAGCGCAATGAGGTCATGCCGTGACCTCTCATGCCTCCTTGCCTTCACGCATGCAGCTCCCACCACCTGGGGGGCCCTCCTCTGGTTGTCTGGCCACTCCCAAGTCTCCTTCTGAACCCCAGCTCATGAATTTCCTCAGGGAAGGGCTCCTCAGGTCCTGGGATGCGGCAGACCCCATCTCCAAAGATGCCCACTTGCCCTCCCCTGTATGTGCCCATCACAGACTGAATGTCTGCAGCCCCTCCCAATTCCTGTGTTGAGGCCATCACCCCGGGATGGGATTTGGGAGTGGGGCTTTGGGGGGCAATTGAGTTTAGATGAGGTCATGAAGGTGGGGCCCCATGATGGGGTTAGCATCCTTATAGGACGTGGAAGAGAGAGACCCAGGCCCCCACTCTCTGCCAGGTTAGGACTCAACAAGAAAGTGGCCATCTGCAAGCCAGGAAGAAAGCTCTTAGCAGCAGCTGACTGCTGATGCCTTGATCTTGGACTTCCAGCCTCCAGAACAGGGAGAGACCCATTGTTGCTTCAGCTCCCAGGCTATGGTGCTTTGTTTCAGAAGCCCGAGCAGACTCAGACACTGCCCCATCTTTGTAGCTGCCTAATGCCCCGTATCTTTCTGCTAGAGTGTGAGCTCTGGGGAGCAGGGCTGCTTCTCCAGCCCACTGTTTGCAGCGCTCAGCACTGTGCACGGCAGCTGGTGCACTTTGCTGATCTATGTAAGGCACCAGCACACATTCATCCATCTGGGGGGAAGCCTGTGATAGGGCACAACCAGCATGGTTGACGCTGATGGGACCCCACAGCACACTGGGCACTGTTCTAAATACTCACATATATCAATCTCATTGAGTCCTTGTAACAACCCCAAGAAATACACAGTCTGTTTTCCCCCATTACAGAGGAGGAGATTAAGGCAAAAGCTGTCTTATGCAGCTTTTAGGGGGCAAAGCCAGAATCTGAGGCCAGGCCAGTTCACACCAGGGTCTGTGTCCTTAACCATCATACTGTTCTGTATCTCATTGGTCGAGCAGAAGAAATCTGTCTTCTTGGGCCACTAGAGTCAAATAATAGGCTACAAGAGGCTGTCCACAGTCTGCTTGGGTAGATAAGGGTAGGGGGAGGCTGAAAGGTCCCAAGCCTCATAAAGTGCAGACATGTCGAACCTGTTAGTCACCAGATAGATCAGGGCTCTAAGTGGGGTCAGGGATAGAGCTGGGGTTTACCCTTAAGGTGCTTCGGATGGGCTCCAGAGCAGATGGTGGTCCATCGTCTTCCCAAAAAAGTGCAGAAAAGTCTGCCTTTCTGCCGAGGAGCCAAAGCTTATATCAAACTGTCAAAAGGGCCCCAAAGCCCCCCCACAGCTCAGAAACACTGCTCAAGAACCAAGAGTGAAGAAAAGGGGGCCAGAGAGGGAAATTGGGGACATTGTGTGCTGAGCATTTGGGTTTTGCCCGCAGGGCCACAGAAGCCTTTGAACACTTCTGAGCAGGGCCTCTAACATGCTGACGTTTTTAATTACGGCCATCTGTCTCGTGGCAGCATCCCACATGCAAACATGACCAAACACAGAACTTCCAACAGCGCTAATGAGTTTCTGACAGCGTGTTCTGCCAGCACTCCCAGAGCCCAGTGTGGACCCGACTCATTGAAGTCACACTTTCGCTGGCCAGCCCCAGCCACTGCACAGAGAAGGCAGACTTGAACCCACAGTTGCCAGTGTCTCCAAAGCGTGAGTAGAGCACAGAGAGCATCACACGTGTTTTCCAAGATCAGGTGAGTTCTGGCTGGGAGCAGAAAATGAGGCAGGAATGTGTCCCACAGGTTGTGGCTGCTGATGGCATGTTCTCCCAGAGGCCAGCCTCTCCCCCAAACTCCTCCCGCACCCTGGGCATCCACCTGCTGCTTTGCACAAGTGGAATCCAAGACCTGGTTCTGGAACTCTTCTCACTGGAGTTTTACTGTTGAGGGCAGGGAGTCCAGGACCGCAGCTGGCCTGTCCACCCCTCTCCCCATCAGGGAGCCCAGGGCCTGGCTTGCACAAGGAAGAACAGTCATGATCAGCATCATCTTGATTATTTATAATAATAATGTCGGCTAGCAGGTACTACTAGACTCAATCCAGCACAAGGCAGAAATGTGTTATTATCCCGTTCTATAGGTACGGTGGCTGAAGCACAGAGAGTATCGGTCAAACTTCTGAAGCCCCAGAGCTGCACGAGAGCCTCAGTAAGGACTGATTTCGTTTCTCTGGCTCCTGGCCCCATCCCTCAGCTCTGCTGTCTCTGGTAAGCACTCCGTAGGTATCAGCTGAATGAATGGTTAGAAGGATAGATGATAAGGTGATAGACAGACAGACTGACAGAGTTCCAGAACTTTTATTGGGCACAAGGGATCGCGGTGAATGAGACACGGCCCCTGGACTCTGGGAACTTACAGCCTAGTGTGGACGACAGCCTCACAATTATAGTGATAGTAACAGCCATCACCTGCTATCACAGAGATTTGGGAGGGAGGGTGTGTGAGCACAAAGCTGAAAGAGACCAACTCTGCCTGAGGGAATCATAGGTGGCTTCACGGAAGAGGCAACATTTGGCTTGTCTTAGATGGATATGAGCTTGCAAAGGGGTGAAGCAGAAGTGAGGCAGGTAATTCAGAGGAATGGAGGCCTGAACGTCACGCAGGGGTGCAGGAGCAGCGAGAAGGTCCAGGGGTTGAAATGCGGGGTGCCTCCAAGAGTAGTGAAGGACAGGGTTTTAAATCCAGAGCTGGGGGTGGGGCTGCCAATGATCGTTTCGGTTTTTCAGAGAGACTCCTTGGGCTGCAGTGTAGAGGGAGGGAGGCAGAAACTGATGTGAGGACAGGAGCCGGGCTTTGTAGGAGAAGGTGCCAGCCCTGTTTTCCAGGGACAGGAGCTTGGTGCAATGCCGTAACCTTCCTGAGCCTCCCTCCATCATCTGTAGAATGGTTATCAAAGCATCATGGGCTTGACAGAAGGTTCAAACACTTCCCATGATGCTTTGGACTTAATGAGAGCTAGATTAATGGGAGCAACTTACTACTAGTGTTATTTTTTCTTTTTCACATCGAGATTCGTCCCAGCAGTGAAGCTGGGCCAGCAGCAGAATCCACAGACTAGGTGACAAGCAGCAAGTGGGCAATAAGCCAGAGGAAGAACAGAAGAAGACACTGGGTTCAGGCATGGAATGGGGCCGGGGGTGGGGGGAGGGGGGTGGTCCACAACAACTGAAACTGTAGGACAGATGCAGTGGGTACGGTCGGTCTGGGGTCCCCTTATCTCCTACGAGGAAGTACATCCTCTGCAGATTTGCCCATCATGCTGCTCGGTCCTGTGATTTAGTTAGGTCTTGCCCATGTTCCCATTTCACAAGAGGAATCTAACTCTTTCATCCAAGAAAGCATGCTTGGTACAGTTCTCTTACCAGTCATTTCTTCCAAAGCATTTCATTTCATGTTTTTTTAATTCCCCTGAATGTTTGACTTAAAAGACCGTTCACAGTGGGAAAGCGGCTTTCGCAGAATGAGCAAACTGTGGAATGAAAGTCTAGTATCTGGAGCAAAACAACAGGCTGGTCTTCCCTCCGAATGCAAACCGAGGAAACGCTGGCTGGCTTTCCACCAACTCGATACTACATCACATGACCTATGAGCAGTCACTTCCAGTTCAGGGCACAGAACTCTTCCAAACCCAGTCGAGAATAAGGAAGCTTTGATGTTACTCCAAAAGGCAGTGAGATAAAACTACAAATGTAAGCATCGTACCATCCAGTGATGACAGAAATCAGGGGGATCTCAAGAAAAAAGAGCCAGGAGGTGTCTCAGGGCTGAGCTAAGGGGTTGTCCAGGGCCCTGGAGGGGCAGCACGTGAACTGTGAGCTGGATGTCACTGGCTCTGCCCTTCATCGATACATGACCTTGACCTGCTCCTCGTATCCTTCACCTGTAATTCGGGACCGGCCCACCCCCGTGCCCACCACCTCCCACTCACACTCGCTGTAGATTTTGGGTTTCCTCCTGTCATTAATTTGCTGAGAAGTTTTCATCTTGGGTGGGTGTGGAATTCGATAAAATACTTGATCAGGTTCTACAGAAATGATCACATGAGGGTTTTTTTCCTTTTCTTTTCTCCTTTAATCTGTTAACCTGGCAAACTTTGCAAATGGATATTTTGAAGTGAAACCAACCTTACATTCCTGGGAAAACCTCATCCTGGCCGTGCTGTACTAATTATTTTATGGACGGCTGGATTATATTAGTAATATTTTGTTTACGAATTTGACATCTATGCTCACAAGTACAGGTGAACTATAATTGTTCTTTCTCATAATGACTCACATCTGGTTTTGGCCACAGTGATGTTTTTCAACATCAGGAATAATGTGTAAATGAGGTTGCAAAAGTCTGTTAGAATTCACCTATAAAACTATCAGGGTGCATGCTTTTTTGTGTGTGTCAGAAGATTGCTTGACTACTGGATTGGTTTCTCTCATGGTAATAAGGCTATATACAGACTGTTTTTCTACTTGAGACATTTTTGACAAATTTTCCAGAAAATTTTCCATTTCCTTTCAGTTTTCAAATTCATCCACATGAAATTGTTCTTTGTTTTATTTTCCGAAACTCTACTGCATGTATAGTTACATTGCTTTTTATTATTTACTGGTCTCTTATCTCTTTTTTATATGGTCACTCGTGTCAGAACTTTGTGTATTTTATTAGACTTTTTTTCAGCAAATTCAACTTTTCACTTTACTGATCCTTTCTATCATGGTTTTGTTTCGTTGGTATCTGGTAGTCTTTTTCTTATTTTATTTATGTTATCTTTCTTCCTTCTTTCTACAGATTCATTTGTCATTGTTCCCCTCTAGCTTTTTATATGATCTTAATCATAAGCCTTTCTTCTCTAATATAAGTTTAGGGCATTAATTTCCCTTAGAGCTAAAAAACTACTTTAGCCAAATCCCACACATTTTAATATGTCGTATTTGCATTATTTTTCTATTCTACATTTAAGCAAATTTCTATTATCATTTCTTGGACCAACAAATTATTCAGGAGTAAGTTTTAAAACTTTCAAAGTATGGACCTTGAGAACCAATCTTTTCTTAAATGGATTAAAGGTTAATCTTCTTCAAAAAGATGGTCAAGTAATATTGTATACCTTAACTGTAACTGTCCCAATGTGCGCTCAAAAGGAACATGTATTTGTTAATTGCTGTCTGTAAGATTCTGTGGGTAGACATTAAATACAGGTTGATTAATGGGTTAATCAGTTCATCAGTATCTTTAAATGTGTCTCATATGATCAACCACAGGAAGAGGGGTATCCTGAAATCCCCCACTACTGTGACAGATTTATCTTCTCCCTGCTGTTCTGTCAAGTTTTCTTTCATTATTTTTGGGTATTTTATTACATACATGCAAGTTTAGAATCGCTCTGTTCTCCGTATGAATGAAAATGTTAAAGTCATTTTGGTATTACTTTTAATTTTAAAAATAATTTCATAAATCATTATTTTATAGTCTATTCTGATGATATGAGCATCTAACATCTTTAGGGACTTTAATCTGTTGGGTTTTTTCATTTGTTTGTTTCTCCTATATATACAACATCTTGTTTTGCTCATGTGTTTGGGGACTTCTGATTTTAATTGAGAGTTCCTATTTCGCTGAAGGTCATCTGTGAAAATCCTGGGTTGCCCAGATTGAGACTGTTTTTCTCTGAGAGGATCTGCTTTTGTTTTGGTTGTGCACTGCAGCAGTCAGCCATCCTAGAACCATTTTAATTTGATTCATCGCCTTGGGAGATTTCCTGACTGGAGAGTTAAAGTATTTTGGGATTCCTTCCTCACACCAACAGAAGCCTTTGACTACAAATTCACCGGGGAGGGATGCCTGGGTGGCTGAGTTGGTTAAGCGTCTGGCTTCAGCTCAGGTCATGATCCAGGGTCCTGGGATTGAGTCCCGCATCAGGTTCCCTGCTCAGTGGAGAGCTTGCTTCTCCCTCTCCCTCTGCCTGCTGCTCCCACTGCCTGTACTCTCTCTCTTTCTGACAAATAAATAAGTAAAATCTTTAAAAAAAAAATTCACAGGGGAGACTCTCCTCTCCACTCCCCCCAGCCCTCTGGAGCAGGGCCAGAAAAGCACAGATTTCCCTGTCCAAGGTGACTCCTTTGACAGCAGGTGGCTTTCTCCTCTCATCCCCTCACTGGGTGTTCTACTTCCTCAGGACACCCCAGGCCATATCTCCTCTTCCCCCAAATGAACCCCAAATCCCTGGGTTGCATATATCAGTCTTTGCCCCAAGATCTGAGTCTTTGGATTTGCTTCCCCGGGATATCCTTGGCCTTTGGGAATTTTCCACATTCTCTTGTGAACTCACAAAACATTAAGATGTAGGTTTATTGTTATTTTTCCAGCATCTGAATGTTTTGAGCGGGAATGCCAACATTTCCACTTCTTTCTATCCTTAAGGAACATCTGACCTAATGCGGGGTGCATAATGTTTATGGGAAAAACACTTCAGGACTCTTCATGACTTTCAAAAAGGAAAGATGGGAACCCCCACTGGCAAGATCAATGGGGAGAGGCCATGAGCATGACCTTGTGGGCTGAAGTCAGAAGCAGACTACATTCTGCCCCTGGCATTTATCAGCCTCGTGGATGTCACAAAGAACCTGACCTGTCACCTGCCTGGATCTCAGTTTCTCTCCCCGAGAACTGAATATCCGAGCAGTACCCACATCACAACCCAGCTCTATAATTAAGTAATATAATGAGTGACAGAGAGCATAAAAGTAGAGCAGCATAAGACTGCCACTTACAATCAGTCATGCTTAAAGGGTCATTTTGAGACATGTGATTAAGAATGATTAATGCTTACACGAGAGTGTGTCCGATCACAGCCTGTTCGTGTTTGCCTGCATGCACCTGGCACCCAGTAAGCATGGGTTCCTTTCCTCTCTAGAGGAATTATAATAACATACGAAGTTCTACAATCAACTCATCGAGGACCCAAGATAAGTCCTCAAAGAGTTGATACCATCACTTTTGTTTTAGGACTAGAGCTCTCACACCTTGACAAAAAATGCAGTGTGTAGGAAGAGTGGTAATAAAGGTAATTATAAAGATAAACAGCAATCCAGTATTTCACCGTATCTAAGACACCATTAACAGAAAGCCATGCTGTTTTTACAGCTCTAAGAAGGACTGTCCTGGGGTTGTTGATCTAAGATGCGCCCCAGTCTCGGCAATGTTCAAAATGTTAAAATTCAAAAGGTTTCCTTCTTGGGGGCAATGAAATCCAGCAGGCCTGAGCTGGAAGTCACCTCACTGCTGGAAGTCACATTCTCCCTGCAACCCTGCAGTTTAGACAGAGCAGGACAGGTCCCACCTGACACTGGGGAGCACACCAGGATGAACCCAGGAACCCAGAGATGTGGTGCAGGCTCTATTCCTCTTCCTTCCCCAGCCCCGAGCCCCGCACTCACCGGGCTGTGGGACCCCAGGATCTGCTCACAGGCCAACTTCGTCAGGGTCTCCGACTCGCTCAGCTCCTCCAGGAGCAGGTCCTGGATGCTCAAGAGGGCGGTGTACGCCCACAGGGTGGTGGCCATCCTGGCCGCCTTCTGGAACTGCAGGGAGACAAGGGACTCGGCGAAGCGGGCCTCCTGGGCCTCCAGCTGCTGCACACGCTCCCGGAGCAGTTCTCCACGGACCTGGGGAGGGCAAGCCGGAAGCCAGGCGGGTAAGTGGGAGGTGGGCTGCAGGGAGAGGTCTCTAGGCAACAAGCCCCCTGCTTGGCTGTGCTCCGGTAGTCATTCACTCAGGACTCGGAAGGCCTCCACTACTCGCAGCCCTAGGAACTGCAGGGTGTCAGTTAGGACCACAGGACTTCTCTGCTTACAAACCCTCTCCAGGGCTTCTGGAGTCTGGCATTCATGCCACATTTCTCACTCTGGAAGGTACAGGGAACTGTGCGGCTGGCTACCGAGTGGGAAATCCTTCAAGGTTCCCCACCCAAAGGATGAAAGTTCAACCTTTCTAACACAGACTACCATCCCAGCTGAGGTGTGCCTTGAAAGTCTGGTCTGTTCTTCTGTCACCCCGATGTGTGCCCCTGGGAGTCTGTCCTTCCAGGCCATTCTGGGCCGGCCGACTCGCCACGCTTGTGAGCCTACTGTTAGGGCTCCCCACTGTGGTTGAAATGCCATGCATCCCTCTCTTCCTGAGGATCTCCTATCTGTCCTTTGGGTCCCTGGTTCCAGCCACTCTCTTTGAAGCGTCCTGACTGGGCACATGTTTGCCACTCTCTTCTCCATCTTCCCTTGCTTCCAGGCTCTTCTCCTGGGCCAGCCTTCACCACACAGTTGACCATGCCAGGCCATGAGCCTCTCTGGGGAAGGGCCCTGCACTCAAGGGGCTCCATGAATTCCAGAGGAGGGAATCCTTCCAATCCTCTCGGTCACACAACCAAGCCGCTCATTCTGTCATCTGTGTGTTTGCTCTGTGATCACCACCTCTCGTACTTTCTCCAGAAAACTTGCCATGTGAACAATAGAGTCTAATCCTTCTCAGATGCCACTGCCTGAGCCCCTAAAGGCAGGTCCCTATAGCTGTGCGCCCCCTCCCGCTACAGGGAGCTCAATAAAGCACCAGCCAAAGAGCAGCTTGCTCAAGCACATATCTTGGGGAAGCCTTTCACTTAATCTTTGGAAGCGTGTGGAACTTCAATCACAAAACCAAAGGTAAAAGCAACCCAAGTGTCCATCGACAGAGGAATGAACAGACACAGTGTGGTCTCTCTGGACAATGGAATATTACACAGCCTTCAACAGGGAAGGTTCTGACACGGGCTACCACACAGACGAACCTTGAGGACACGATGCTCTCTGTGAAAGAACCCAGTCACAGAAGGACAGACACTGCAGGATTCTCCTTATGTGAGGTACCTAGTGTGGTCAGATGCCCACAAACTAGACAGTGGGTCTGGGGGGTCGGGTCAGGGGACACAGACATGAGGAGTGAGTGTTTCATGAGGACAGAGCTTCGGTTTGGGAAGATGAAAGTTTTGGAGATGGAGTGGGAGTGGCTGCCCCACAGCATGAATGTGCTTCACGCCACCGTACCGTACGGCAAAAGCAGTGAAGACAGTCAACGTCACATATATATATTACCCTCACAAAAAATATTGAAAAAGTTTGTGGAATTTTGTTTTCTGCCATGTAACCTATTTTATTTATTTTTAAGATTTTATTTATTTATTTGAGACAGAGAGAGAGGGTGCATGAGGAAGGGCAGAGGAAGAAGCAGACTCCCTGCTGATTGGGAAGCCTGATGTGGGACTTGATCCTGGAACACTGAGATCAAGACCTGAGCCCAAGGCAGACGCTGAACCAACCGAGCCATCCAGGCGCCCCCTGTGGCCTGTTTTTAATCCTCTGTTGGTCGTCGGAGGTTTGGAAGTGGCTGACATACGGAAGAATATTTAGAGGAAGCGGAGGCTGGCAGAGGACCAGAGGACGAAGACCCTGTGCATCCTGAAGGGGCACGGCCTTCCTCTGTCCATCTGTTGTGACCCTCAGAGGAACGCAAGTCTGAAAATCTGAAATCTGAAAAGCTCAGATTTCATCTCTACAGCCTGACCTTCAGGAAAAACTCCAATGGGGAGAAGAGGGAGGATAGGCTCCAAAGAAACACACAGATGGCTTGTTGGCTGGTGGTTGGGAGGGGGACCTACAAGCACTTTCTGGAGATGCAGTGCCTTCAACAAGCTTCAGGGAACACAGAAGAAAGCCACATGGCACGTAGGGTCTGCAAAGACACAAGGCAGGGGCACCTGCGTATTTGGTTCACGGAAAATACCACAAAGAGCAGGGACCAAAGGCAGCAACACTGAAAGCTTTGGCAGAAGAGCCCAGTTGCTCTGGGAGACGGAGGCTTGTTTCCCTGCTTGAACAGGAACAAGAAGCCTTATTCTTGAAAGGATGCTGTTAGACCCCAATCTTTCCCTAGCTTAGAGAACCAGGTGGCAGCCCCCTGCCCACTGATGGGTTTCCATAGTAACCGCGGATCACACCTGAGTCTCCCGGGTCGGCCTTGCAGAAGGGCGGGCAGCCATCCTCAGACTGAGGCGTTCACACCCCTCCAGCGGTGGCCCCATGTCCTTCTAAGACTGGGTGAAGCCTCGTGACAGTGGGATCCCAAGAGCATGTCTGATGGCTCCCTCACGGAGACGTGGGGACATAAGCCTCTAAAGGGCTTCCCGGATCTTAGCAGTCTTTCTGGAAACACCCTTTGCCCACAGCTGCTTTCTCACCCCAAGGTTACAAAGAGAGTATATTTATGCTTCATTCATCAGTCCAAGAAATAATTCATGAGCATCATATATGTATAATTTATAGGAAGGTATGATGCACCGAGGGGATAGGGTGGGGGTAGAGAAGAGGCAAAGATTCATGAGACATGGATCTGACCTGAAGGAGCTCATCATTGAGGACGGAAGCAGGCTCTGACTCTGTCACATGCTAGCTCGTGACCTTGGGCAAGTTTACTGAGCTGCCTATATTTTCTCATCTGTAAAATGGGAATAATAATACCTCCTAACACACAGGATTTTACAAAAAGCTTTACTGAGGTACAATTGTCATACAAAACCTGCACATATTTGAAGACTATCATCTGGTAAGTTGTGATATCTTTGCAGACCCTAAGGCAACGGGAAAGGTGATGGCAAACCCAGGGGAAGTCCTTCAAGAGGAAAAACACAAATGACAGGCAGGTGGCCAAAAAAGGGATGAACGGTCCTCTTATCATGCCATGAGCTCAGATTTCCAAGTCACCTCCATGGGGTCTCCATCCTCCCCACCGCTGGGTGGGTGGTGGCCCAGATACCCTGTAAAGTGAGTCCCCTGCAGGGGTGCAGGGCAGAGCAAGGTGGCCATGAGGGGATCTCGAGATTCATTTCCACAAACTCATACCAGAAACGTGGGGACAAGCGCAAAGCCTTTCCTATGTACTGTAAGAATCATGTGGACAGTAAAATTACGATAAGAAAGTTCTCCAAAATCCTTTCTTCCTCTTCTTTCGAAAGTTTAATTTTTTAATTCTGGCACAGTAAGAACATGCCTCTAGCGAGGGCTTCCATCCTTGTCTAAAAAGAGCCCCGGGAAGGGGTACAAATTTGCATTTCTGTGACAGACTTCGTTAAATATTCAAGCTATCTACGGTAATAAAAATTCGTTTTCAAAATAATATGCTGCTAAATACTCTTTTTCTTTTTAAATGGGAAGTTCCAACCGCTGCCTTACTCGTCTCTGACTCGCCTCCCGGTGCATTTCAAAAGAGTAGTTTCTTCTAGGTTTGGTGATATGTTTTTTGTTTTTGTTTTTGTTTTGTTTTTTTCATTTCTTTTCAGCGTAACAGAGTTCATAGTTTTACATCACACCCAGTGCTCCATGCAATGCGTGCCCTCCACAATACCCACCACCTGGCTCCTCCAACCTCCCACCCCCCGCCCCTTCAAAACCCTCAGGTTGTTTTTCAGAGTCCATAGTCTCTCATGGTTCATCTCCCCCCCAATGCAAATTAAAATCAACCCATCAGCCAGCAGAAAATTACTGGCACTGAAGGAGTTCAAGACACCACAGCCTCCCTGCCCAGTTTTGGGAACAAACAGAAGCACGGGTGAGCCAGGCAGAGGCCAGACGTCAGCTTTATTTATTTATTTATTTATTTATTTATTTTAAGATTTTTATTTATTTATTTGACAGAGAGAGATCACAGTAGACAGAGAGGCAGGCAGAGAGAGAGAGAGTGAAGCAGGCTCCCTGCTGAGCAGAGAGCCCAATGCGGGACTCGATCCCAGGACCCTGAGATCATGACCTGAGCCGAAGGCAGCGGCCTAACCCACTGAGCCACCCAGGCGCCCCAGACGTCAGCTTTAACAGTGATGAGATCTACACTGGAGAACGCGGCCCCCGCGGGGTTGAGCATGTCCAGATGAACACACACACACCCCACCCCCCGCCACTGCGTGCGGCCCGAGGTGGACAGAGAACGGGGGCCTCCTGCAGGCTGCCTGGCTTTGGAGGAGAGCTGAGGGAGCACACCGAACACGCCCAGTGCCCTCTTTAATCCCACCAGTCAGATAACGCCCACCTTGGAGAAAAGGGAGCAAGGCATGGAGTGCGGCCAGGAGGTCGCTAGCCAAGTTGCATGTGGAGAGTGAGTGCACACATCAAGAATCTCAAGTCCAAAGGCTGAAGGGCGGGCTGATGAAATGCTCTTTATCTAGGAGCGTGCCCATGTATCCTAATGGCTGGTCCTGGGACACCCAGGTCAGTTTCACCCATGCTTTGCAGGATGGGTTCAAAATTGAAGACTCTCTCCTCCATCTTGCATCAGGAAGGGAGTAGACTCAGTAAAGGGGTGTTAATATTTACTAAATAAAATGCCACACTGCTAAATAAACATTACTACTGCTTTCATTTAGAGAAGGAAAATTGATTTCTGTGATGGGAAAGACACTACCACCCACCTCATCGGCTAGATAATCACAGTGCCAAAATCTCAAACAGATCAGGAGTACTGCCTTAAACTTGTCAGTATAGTTTTGTTTGGTTGGTTTATGGTTGATCTGCTATCTCTTACTTATAAACTTACCATTTAACTAGCTATGTGACCTCAACAGGTTGCTTAACCTCTCTGAGTCTCAATTTTGTCTGTGAAAAAGATAATAAAAGGACAGGGGATAATGCCCATTATACTTTCTGATACCTAATGAGCCCCTAATAAATGGTAACTGCCATATTATGCCATTATTATTATTTTTTTATCATTATTATAATTAGTTAAATTGAGTCCCTTGGGTTGCAGGGGATTTTCTTTCCTCTTTTAAAGAAGTTTCTCCACTTTTAATTAAAAAACACATGCACCGGATGCCTGGGTGTCTCAGTAGGATTAAGAGTCCAACTCTTGATTTCAGCCCAGGTCATGATCTCAGGGTCCTGGGATGGAGACCTGTGCTGCGCTCTGCACTAAGTGGGGAGTCTTCTTCTCCCTCTGCATCCTCCCACCCCAGCTCTCACACTCCCTGTCTGAAAAGAAATACATGCACAATGTAGAAAAATATTAACAACAGAGCTTCCTGGCAGAAGATGGTAGATTTGTAACATGCATCTACTATTTTCTTCAAGGTAGAATGGAAAGGTGGGAAAAAATGAGAGAAGAGACAGTAGCCACAAAATTTTGAAAGCTGGAAAGGGGATGACTGAGTAGCGAAGGACTCAACTGATCCCCAAAAACTGAATTCTAAGCCAGAAATGAGGTTGGCAAAGAAGTAACATAATTTGTACTGTAGGATCCCGCTAAGTATCACAGAGCTCAGGCACCACTGGAAGTTGGGGGTAAAAGCTGAAGCGAAACAAGAGGAGAGGTGGAGCCTCCAGAACTCTCATCACCTAAACTCTACCCTAGGACAACTGAAGATTTAATCTCAAGAAGGGTCTCTGAACTTGGAGAAACCAGGCTCCATATAGAAAGCAGAAGCCTCAATTGAAAATTCACATCCAGACTACTAAAATCTCAGTTATCTTCTTCTGTTTGGTTCTTCAAATGTGGGAAGCCAGGCCTTTACCGTGTAGGTAGGAGAATGGTCTTCTCTGGAAACTCTGACCAGCTTTAGAGAAAGATCCTAACACTGGGGTTCCCCCAAGTAAATGGTCTAGCCCTGTCACACCAGGGTGAAGGTCACAGTCCACAGGCCCTGCTTATAGGATCAGAGCTTCCAAGGAGCTTTTGAGTACTTCAGTCTTAAATATGAGCAGACCAAGGATGATCACACCTGGGGAAAGCCTCTAATGGATACAGAGGTAACAGTAAATATGCAGAAGTTAAAATTTTTTTTAAAAAAACAATGTTCTCAGAGATACAAAAAGTTATAGTAGCCTTAAAACTTAAAAGAATATCATTTCCTTAAGAAGAGAGCATTCAGAGAGGAAAAGAAGCTCTTCTTAAATTAGTAAATAAAACATAAATGAAAAATTCAATTAAAGGTCTGTAAGATAAAACTTAGGATATTCCCCAGAAAGTAAAACAAAACAAAAGACAAAGAGAAGGAAAATAATGAGAAAAAAGGAAAAAAATGAAAACTAATAGATAAGAGGTCCAATACCTGATTAATTAGCGATCTAGAAAAAGAGATTAGAGAAAAGGAGTTCATAATCAATGTAACTCAAGAAAATTTTCCGAAATTCCAAAATTGATAAAACTACCTACCAACAATAGGAGCAGAATGAAAACATTTTCCATCTTACAAAATTTCAAAATATTAAATCTCCAACATGCCCTTTCTTATGGAAATAACATAAGATGTGTTTCATTAAAACAAGAAACAAATCAAGAAAAAGAAGGATGAAGGGATTTCAGAGCATAACCCCAAGATGGCACCTGCATATAAGGTATAAAGTACAATGTCCCAATTGGGGCACAGCAGGTGTACAGAGAGAGACATCCTAAAGATGATTAAATTAATAGAAGGCATGACTTGTGTGGTGGTCTTGAGAGGATATTTGGTCAACTCTCAAAACATGTATTGAATTAGTGATAAGTACATAGAAAAGTGGCCAAAAAAGGAACCAAAAGACAGCATTAACTCCAGGAAAAAAGAAAAGTTATACAGAAAAGAAAAATGAATCTCAGTTTTATATGGCTCATATGTAAATAACATCTAAATAGAAATCTCAGATATAAACTTCATATACTGAGGAAAACAGAAAAGTCTCATGTGTGTTGCAGGTTGAAAGAAGAAAGACAGCTGAATCATATTTCCATAAAAAAAGTGACTAGATGATACCCAAAGTAAAGACATCAAGAAATAGCAAGACAAGCATGTTATTTGGAAATATGGAGGTAAGTGCCAAAAGATCTAGCTAAAAAATTAGAAATCATTACCTCTGAGGATTTGAAAATGTATATATATGTGGTTTTTTATAGGGAGTCGCTCTTTTTTTTAGCACAAACCTTGTAGAATTATTTGACTCTAAAAGAACGCATGCCTAAGTTTTATAAAAATGAAGAGTAAACTTTTAAAAATGGACAATATGAAAAAGAAGTTACTACATTCAAACCATTAAATTAAAAGAGAACTGTGGTAACCTTTTGGTGTATGAAAGGTAGAAGTAGGACAGATTAGAAAGCTAAGATGAAGATTAATAGTGAGACCCTGAGTCACACTCAGGAATCTGGATTCTGTTTGGGAATGGTGGGAAACTATGAAACGTCCCTTAAAACAATGCTTCAGGAGATGACTTTGACAGATGATGGCTCAAGGGATAAAACAGAGGCAAAAGCAGACATAAAGGGAACCATCTGGAGGCTTTCCCAGCCTTTGTAGATGGAGAGATTTTTCTCTCCCCTTCCTAAAATGCCTTCCCTGTCAATGCACTTTCTCTTCTAATCTTTAGAAGAACCTGTGCCATCAGTATTCTCTCCTGTCAGGTCATTAGAAAATGAGCACATTATTCTCATGCTTAAACTCTAGTCACTTCTGAAATGTGGAGAGCTGTTCCTGACAGAAGTGCCAGCCACCTTTGCATAATTGCTGCGGCAGCTGCAGGAACACAATGGGATGCACGGTCAATTGCAGTGCGGGAGTTCCACTCCTGAATGAAGGGAACGCTAATGAACTGTGTACGCACAGCATGTCATGGAACCTGGAAACAGTGAATAAATAATGAATGGGTGAAGGGATACAGTGGCAGACATGCCACCCAGACAGAGGACAACATCATTAAAATAACACCAGAAATGACGGGTCAGCTGGTAATACAATCATGTCATTTTCACATTCATATTTAAATGTTCCTAAAGAATATTTATGAGAAATTTATATACACTGTGTGCAAAAACAGCAGCAGAGCATATCAAAGAATTAGCTGAAGCATTCCCTGCATTTCAGGATCCATCAACTCAGATCTGCTAATGTGACACAGGCATGGGCTTCAAGAGGCTCCACTCTCCCACCTGCCAGCAATGTGACCTTGGACAAGTCTCTCCACCTTTCTGAGTCTCAATATTCTCATCTGTGAAATAGAAGTAGTTGCTACTGCACCACCTGTCTCACTACAGAGTGAAGTAGGATCTATGAAAAGGATCCAAGTTTGGTGTGAAATATTGAGGGATTGAAAAGAACCCAAATATCTATTAGTTGAGGGCTGGCTACATCATTTAAGGGTCACACATACTATGAGATGTCATGCTGCTGTAAAAAGCCACCAGAAAACTCTTATGTACTGATATGGAAGGTCTTCAAGTTTTAGTATTAGGTAAAAAGCAGAGACAGGTGAGAGAGAGAGAGGGGGAGAGAGAGAGAGAGATAGCAGATGTAGACAGACAGACAGAACTATTTCTACTAGTTGGAAAATAAAAAAATTAGCCCCATAATGTGTGCCGTGGATTTACTCTGCTTTGTGGATTGGCCTAGGCATTGGAGCAGGAGGAAGAGGTACATTCCCAGCCTTGGTCAAGGCATTGACCTTGGCCAGGCACCATTTTGAGTGGCAGCCCTCCTGTCCTAGAGATCTAGGTCTCTAGGTCTAAGTGTCCCAAGCTTGTGAGAGTCACCTGGAGGTCAGGGAAGAAGCCCGAATGTCCCTTCATCAATCAGGTATCTGCTTCTGAGAAGCCCTTCTTGGGTCCCTCCAGGAGAGGGTAGTGGGATTGACATGACTGACCCTTGCAGGTCGACTTTGGCCACCAAGCCCGCATTGGATGCTTTGTCTTGTTGAGGTGTCTGGCCCCAGGGCCCTTCAGTTCACAGAAATCCAGCCATTTCTTAATGGGGGGTGGGGTCTGCAACCTTAGCTTCTATCTCAGCAGACTAAGACAAGGCCCACATCCCCTACAGCCAAAGAGAGCAGATCAGGAAAGGAAGAGTGGCCAATACAGACCTCCTTACAGAACTAAAAATGAATATATCACCCCAAATATTCTCTGCAAAGTGCCTAAATCTTACCAATTTTGCCTCAAAGGCTGAGCTCCTTTGTATACCTCCAGGCCTCCCATGTTCTAGCTCCTACCTGCCTCTGAGGCCTCCCTTATCCATACCTAACAGAAAACAAACTTTCTGAGGACAAATCAAATATCTTTCAAAACAGAACTGGTATAAAACCACAGGTAAGCCACAATAAATTCCCAAACATCATTATCATATATACTTTATTCTCTAAAACAGAACAAAATTAAAAAGGAGTAACTGAAAAAATTTTTAAAAAGGACAGGTTAAACTTCAAAATCAATGTCAAAGGGATAGGTCAAAATTTATACTTCTGGCCATGATGGAAGAACTGGGAGCAGATTTATTCTCCCACCACCAAAAACCAGGTACAGTACATGGTGCAATAGTTTCCAGATACTGGACAAAAGGCAGCACAGGAATGGGTGGCCCGAGAAGGAAATAGACAAGGTGACCCTACAGCCACCCCAGCTTGCTGCTTGGATGTGGACCCATGGGAAGCCCAGAAGGTGCATCAGGTTAAGGGAAAAAAAAAAAAAAAGAATTTGGGAGGCCACTGTGTCTAAAATTTGTGGAGCACAGTCCCAAAGAGGAAATTGCCGCAGAGAGAGAGAGAGAGAAAAGGAGAGGGAGAGAGAGAGAAAACTCCAAAGACCTATAGGGGTGTCCTCAAGTCTTTGGCTAAGTGCTGGGCATGCTTGAATAAGGAAAAAAACTACACCAGAGCAGGAAACGAACCACCAAAAATCACAGGCAGAGAGAATGCCAGAGTTCACACAGAGCTGGAAAGAGCTAGTGTTCCCATGAGCCAGGGTGAAAAAAGCACACAGGCACCAGGGAGAGTCCTCAGAATAGGGATACATTAGCCCTTAATGAAAGGCAGCGCTCGGTCTCGCCTAACAAAACTTAAAAGCATGTCCTGAAAGGGTAAAACTAATCCCAAACAACTTAACTACATGTCAAAACTTCAACACGATTAAAGAAAACACAATAAAACCTGGGACCCAGCACGTAAAACCTACAATGCCTAGCATCTGATCAAAAATTACCATGTACACAAAGAAGCCAGAAAATAGGATCCACAATCCATAGGATAATCCATCGGCAGAAATGAGAGAGATGATGGAACCAGCAGATAAGAACATGGAAGCAGTGATAAGAAAAATAAATGAGGTAGCAGCTAGGAATAGAGGGGACAAAATTGCAATTATTTGTGGACAGGATGACTGACCATGCAGAAAATCAGCAGAACCAGAAGAATCCTCACAACAACACTAAAAGGCAGGTGCTTCTATTACCTGCACTTGAAGAATGAGGACACCAGGGCACAGAACAGTTAAGAAGTTCAAGGTCACACAGTTGGCAAGTGGCATAGCTAGGACTTGGACCCAGATGTCTGGCTTCAGACACAGAATAAAGCAGTCTGGAAAGGCATAAATAAAAGCTGGCAACATTTCTTTACATCAGGATTGAGTAAGTCAAGAATATAATTGGAAATAGGTTACCAGGGCACCTGGGTGGCTCAGTGGGTTAAAGCCTCTGCTTTCGGCTCAGGTCATGATCCCAGGGTCCTGGGATTGAGCCCCACATCGGGCTCTCTGCTCAGCAGGGAGCCTGCTTCCTCCTCTCTCTCCCTGCCTGCCTCTCTTGCCTACTTGTAATCTCTGTCTGTCAAATAAATAAATAAAATATTTTTTAAAAAGGAAAGAAAATAGGTTACCATTCACAACTGCATGCAAACCTATAATATATCTAGGAATCATCACAAAGAAACGCCTTATGTATAAGGGGACCATACGGTTTATCACCAAGTTGAGAGGCAAAAGGAGGAAATGTTGTTGGAACCATCCCAAACAAACTGAGATCTATGGTCACCTTACTTATGGAAACAATTGTTCCAAATAAAAAAGAAACATTCCACCTTTTGGAGGATGGGATGGTAATTGTCAAATTAACCTGTAAATTTCATGCAATCACAACAGAAATTTAATTATGAACTTGATTAACTTATTCTAAAACGTATATGCCCTCCAGACTCTTGTAGGTTTAAAATGATGCATCTGTGAGCTTACAGAGAGCCCATCAGACAGCCAGGCTCTCCCTGGCTGAGTGTCCCAGGCACACCCCAACCCCTCAGGCAGCTGCCAGGACCAGAGCAGACTCCTCACTCCGTTAGCCTCTCAGCTATTCGGAAAAAGAGGTCGGGGAGGAAGCCCGCCCTTGTCTGTCTGTCTCCCTGAATCAGTCACAAGACGCTCTGTGAAACAGTCACACAGCCACTCATGCAATGTGGAGCTCAAATCATCCAAGTGGATTTTCTATCTGAAAGCAGGAGGCAAACCTCCAAGTGGCTGATGCTCAAAGTGGCCACCCATCTGAAGCTGTGAACATCTCTACAGCAGACACCGAGACCAGGGGCTGGCCCAGAGAAGGCTATCCAAAAAACCTTCCCTAAAGGACAAAGTAGGAGACCAAAGGATAGGAGCAGGACAAGAAGGGCAAGGGAAGAAGCCAAAGAAAGGTGAGGGGATGTGGGAAAGGCACAGGAGAGCCACCTTGGGAGACTAAGCCTTTCCTTTGTCACAGAAGAGCGTAGTCGGTGGAGGCAGATGTGCCTCCTTCCATCCCCGGCTCTAGTGAATACTGATGGTGTGACCTTGGGCAATTCTCCCAACCTCTTCAGATTCCAGACAAGGCACAGATCAACCAGGGTGGAGGGTTCCAGGGATCATGGATGCAGATTCTCGTAAGGAAAGGGAGGTGCCTCCAGCATGCTTGGCAGCTCCAGTAGTGAAGCCAGAGGCCCTTTGGGGTACCACACGGCCAGCCACACTGAGGCTGTGCAGTGGCTCTCTGACCCGGTCCCTCTCTCCAGCTACACGAGCCCCGAGGAACTTCCCCATCCTGGAACACGATCACACCACTCTCGGCCGCTGGCATCCAAACCCAGGGCTGTCATTTCCCTCTACAATTACTCTGCAAATGAAAAATCTGAACGATTGTGGCTCAAATGCTAAGACGACGCAATCGATCAATTTTGGGAGAAGCGTCAAAGCCGTTGAGCTGAGAGTGCGTATTCTACTGGCACTTGCCACAGTGAGACAGCCGACTGTGAAGATGGCCTGTCATTAAATTGTTACAGCTGGCAAATGCCGCTTGTCTGCCTTTTCCTGGGTTCTGGCGCAAACCCACCGAGCTGCTCCATCACGGAGCAAAACTAGCACTTGTAGCCACTGCAAGCTAAAAAGGGCCTTCCTGTCTGGTCGTCACAAAACCCCTGTCACTAGTGGGCTGTCACTGTCCCAGCCCTCACTGATACGGGAGCCAACGCGTGTTTGTCCTACACCCCACAGCTACGGGAGACGACCCCACGCCATGAGAATACTCCCTGGCAATCCCGACCAGGGCATTCGATGCAGAGGTAGCCTGCCGGCGGGGAGCAGAGGGAAAGCTTTCAGCTCAGGCCCTGGAGCCACCACTGCCTGGCGTACCTCTTACACATAAGTTAATACAGATGTGGATAGGAAGTACTGAGCAAAGCACCTGCAGTCACAGGCACTCGAAAGCCAACAAAGTAACTGAGCGCTATTCCCCATAAAGCGCTGTTACACCTTAGGAGGGGGAAGTTGAATTCTTAAATCAGTGCACAGGACAATGACATGTACATGGCCCTGTCGATGCCGGTGTGTCCTCCAGAGCCGGGCAGAGGGCTGGCCTCCTGTCCACATGAGGGGTCCGGCTTGTGCTTGGGACAAATGCATGCCTCCCAGGGGAACAACAGAGGTGAGGTCAGGGCAGGGCAGGCCGCTGAGTCTGGCTCAGGGAACTGCCGGGACAGGATGTCACCTGTCACCATTCACGGTCCCACGGTCATTCACCCTGTCCCTCTCCTCGGTGGATGGGCCCAGTAGGATTCAGGTAGCCTTCTCAGCCTGGCATGTGAGATCCTTCCATCATGGTCTGCTGTTCCTCCCTCAGGAAGCCCTGCACTCCAGCAAAGCAGCCTTTTCACGGGGCTGCTGATTCTCTGGGCTCCCCCTCAGCCTACACTGTGTCCTTGGCCGTGGCTCACGTCACCCTTTCTCTCCAACACAAATCCCAACCTTTTCTTCTCCAGCAACATCCACCTAGAGTCGAGGGGTTTGGCTCACAGACCAGCAGGTGTGGGAGGAAATGCCCCACCCAGCCCCCAGGGGGCTACTTCCTCTGCAGCTGGGGGCCCCTCTCTCCTCTGCTGCCCCTTGGTGAACCTGGACCACAACACCCAGAGCCAGGCAGGCCCAGCTCTGCTTAGAGATGCGCTTCCGTTTGTCTCCTCCAGGGAGGCCACCCCCAGGAGCCCCAGGGAAGGCTGTGATCAGGTGGCTGCGTGTTTCATCCTGAGGCCGCTCAGGGAGCCCGTCTGGCTCTCACACTACTTTCTATCTTCGATGGTAGTCTTGAGAAAGAGGATGTGCTGGCCTCTACCTGCTTTGTCCTCATCTTCCTTCTCAGTTTTACATAGAACACAGATGAGAGGGGGCGCTACTTGTATTCAGAGACATCGTGGCCTGGACCTCGCCCCGCACAGGCTCTAGGGCTCCTGGCCACCTGATGCTTTTGTGTTCTGAGAAATACACCTGCATTAAACAGACACAACACTAGGGCGAGAACAGGGACAGGAGGTAGAAACAAGACGGCAGCTCTGAAAGATGGCTTGATACATCTGTACAGGGAGCACATTCCTCTGGGAAACCTCCCCTCTGCTGAGCACTGGGGAACACAGCAGGCACTCAGACAGCGGTAACACGGTGTCATCTCTTCACAGAGACCTGTCCCGACCCTGCAGCCTACAATCTGTGTTACTCATCTCAACCCCGTCCCGTGACCGTCACATCATCTCGTTCATTTCCCAAAGGCGTTGACCACTGTCGAGGAGTGCTTCCTGTCCGTCTCCCCTAGCCAGAATGTGCACCCCATGAGAGCGAGGCCAGGCCTGCCTGTCACCACTGTCACCCAGAGTTGCTCCACACCGTGCCTGGGACACTGCCGCCTGCTCAGAATCCCAGTGCGGTGAATGCGCGGTGTGGGGTGTGTTAGGATTAGGAAGGACGACGTAGCAGAGGAACGAGCGGGAAGAACTGGGTGGTCCAGGCAGGCTTCTTGGGAGAAGGGACACTTGAGGACAGAGGCAATGCCTCCAGACTGCCAAGGACAAGGTTCATTTATCCAGGTAAGGGAAGGGGGCAAGGTCCATCCAAGGAGAAGGAAGAACGCGGCCGGCACTGCGAGTTCATGCGCCGTGCATGCGGGGACGTCACGTCCAGCACGTGTGCACGCCTCAGTGCAGGGCCAGGCACGGAGGTGGGGACCCCACGTCTGCGGAGGCAGCAGCACCTTGGAGCCTGCAGGACGATCCAGAAAGCGAGTGGGGAAGTGCCGGAGGAGAGTTGCAGACAGGACTCTGGAGAGGCCCGAGGGGCAAGGTGGGTCCCAGCTGCAGGAGACAGCTGAACAACACGGTGCTGACAGAGATGCGCACACACCCCTCCCCCACAGGGGACTCTGAGCACCCTGGGACTGGGGTGACATCAGCCCTGTGTGGGCAATGAGAACAGATAAAGCGGAAGGACTGACCTTTTCAACCAGGTCTTC
This sequence comes from Mellivora capensis, assembly GCA_004024625.1. Taxonomy (NCBI): domain Eukaryota; kingdom Metazoa; phylum Chordata; class Mammalia; order Carnivora; family Mustelidae; genus Mellivora; species Mellivora capensis. The sequence goes on from PISX010010226.1 coordinate 28,748, forward strand.
AGGGGCCTGTTCCTCAAAGAGCTGAATTTTGTCTTCAATGCACTTCCTCAAAAGGTCTGTCTTGCTTTTACTCTTGGAGCGCAGCTTTCTCGCCTTGGACTGCTGCTGGAGGGGGCAAGAGAGAACACAGACAGGAAAGTGAGCCCCTGCAGGTCTGTGCAGCCCCATGTCTCCCAGAGCCAGGAGGGGTTCCTGTGGCCCCCAGGGCTGCCCAGTTGTCTTCAGCTGGACAGAGGGGGAAAGACGGACACTTGCCTGAGCAAGCTCAGTTCACAAGCCTTCAGGCCGCAAAGGGAGAAGAAGGACGGCCACTGGCAGAGCCACAGCTTTGCCGTCAGACAGCACAGCCACCCCCGCGCCTCTTTTTCCCAGCCGTGGGACCTCCACCTATCAGCCTCTCTGAGCAGGGGACGCAACCCAAGAGGTCCCTGTCCTGGTGAAGTTGGGAGGAGCGGCTCTCCCGGCTGGACTCCACCCACCACCTGCACCTCTGCTTTCGCAGATGGGGACACAGACAGTGAGCAGGCTGAGAAACCAGGACATTTCAGTGATCGACTACGTGAAGACATGCACCACAGCCACGTGATGAATGCCTGGGGATGGGGGTCTTCTGGACCGGTGCTCAGAGTGGACCTCTGCAGGGTTAAGTGGAACAGAGACAAGGACAGACCACAAAGCTGGCCCCTGATGTTCTGGGGGAAGAGTGTTCCCGGCAGAAGAAACAGCAAGTTCAAAAGCCTCGTCTTAGGTTGGGTTCCCCAGAGGCAGAGCCAGAGATGGGGTTGGGGTGTACAGGGTTTCCTGAGAGAACAGCTCAGAGCTGCCTGTGGGGAGCTCGGGAACCAGGTCAGGAAGGGGAAAGGGCCACACAGGACGGAGGGTCTCAGTTAAGTCCAGCCTTGGCTGCTCCATGAGGGGCCTCAGGAGCAAACATGGCACAATACTGGCCTACCTTTGAGGCACATAATAGGTGATCAAAAAAGGCAGCTGTTCATCATGATGCTACAAGATCCGATGTGAGAGGCTTCCTTTTCCTGACTCCCCTGAGTTGAGGTGAGCATCCTCCTTGTGCCGCTTACAGAAGGGGCCAGGAGTCAGTCATTGGGCGTGGCTGAGGGAGCAGGAGAGAAAGAAACCTCTCGGCCTAGGGGGCACCCATCTGCCCAGGGCCAGGCCCAGAAGAGGGTGCAGGTGTGAGCCGTGAGCAGCTAAGGGCCCAGGCAGGGGGTCTTTGATGGGCACCTAAAGGTTAGGACAAGCTTGGCAGTTCCAGGAGTAGGTGGATGCTGATACAGAGCAGAGGAGAGGGGATCCCAGGGTGGGCGGCGGGGCCAAGGCCCCCTGCATCAGGGGCAGGGAGATGCCCATGTCTACAATCAAAGAGCGGCTAGGGCGTGCCTCCTACCTGTAGCTCGGGGGCAGCCAGGACCTGATCCAGCCTCCGGAACTCTGCTTCTCTCCAGGCAGTCTGGAACTGCTGCAGCAGGGCGCGGGCCCGGATCTTGGGTAGAGCCAAGCTCCTGTCCATCTGAGCAAAGCAGCCGTGAACTTCCTGCCTCAACCTGAGCAGCTCGTCTTCAGACAGAGAGAAGGCCGAGGAGCAGAGCTTCCTGGAAAACCAAGACAGAGAGGGAGGCAAACCATAAGAGACTCTTAGCTCTAGGGAACACACTGAGGGTTGCTGGGGGGTGGGGGGCTGGGGTAAACTGGGGGATGGGCATTAAGGGGGCATGTGATGCAATGAGCACTGGGTGTCGTAGGCAACTGATGAATCGCTAAATTCTACCCCTGAAACTAATAATACACTGTGTTAAGTAAATTGAATTTAAATTAAAACATTTTAAAAATAAATAAAAAAGGGGAGCCTAGGTTGCTCAGTCAGTTTAGTGTCTGCCTTTAGTCCAGGTCATGATCTTGGGGTCCTGGAATTGAGCCCCACATCAGGCTCCCTGCTCAGTGGGGAGCCTGCCTCTCACTCTCCCTCTGCCCTTCCCAGTGTTTGTGCTCTCTCACGCTCTCAAATAAATAAAATCTTTTATAAATAGATAGATAAATAAATAAATAATGGAAATGGGCGAGGGGCTAGTGCTAGGGAAGGAAAAGCTAGAAATTCAAAGAGTGAACTTTACTCATTAAATCCATGACTGGACAACCCATCATGTCTTTATTTTTTTTTAATTAATTTTAATTTTTTAAATTTAATTTTATTTTTCCAGTGTTCCAAGATTCATTGTTTATGCACCACACCCAGTGCTCCAAGCAATATGTTGGAGAGGATGTGGAGAAAGGGGGACCCTCTTACACTGTTGGTGGGAATGCAAGTTGGTGCAGCCGCTTTGGAAAACAGTGTGGAGATTCCTCAAGAAATTAAAAATAGAGCTTCCCTATGACCCTGCAATTGCACTACTGGGTATTTACCCCAAAGATACAGATGTGGTGAAAAGAAGGGCCACCTGTACCCCAATGTTCATAGCAGCAATGGCAACAGTTGCCAAACTGTGGAAAGAGCTGAGATGCCTTTCGAGAGATGAATGGATAAAGATGTGGTCCATATATACAATGGAATATTACTCAGCCATCAGAAAGGTTGAATACCCAACTTTTGTATCAACATGGACGGGACTGGAGAAGATTTTGCTGAGTGAAACACTTCACGTCTTTAATCGTGCATTTTTTTCACAGGAGTCTCTTGAGCCCCTAAGGTACGCTGTGAAGGACACACCCCCATGCCTGAGTGAAGTTATAGCCAGATGAGGCGGGGCTTGAGGGTGCCCACAGGCAGGCAACAGACCTCCCAGCCTTCCTGATCTGGGACAGAGACTTTCGTTTAAAAAAAAAAAAAAATCTTAAGGAAACAGACATGAAAATAAAGCATCATCTGCTGAGCCCGGTGACTATCACACTACATGGCCCAGAGGAGAGATGCCCAGCTCAGTTCAGGAAGACAAAGGGCAAGGGGGGCCTTGCCCTGGGTGTTCAAGGATCATGACCAACAGCCATCACCCAGAGGAAACCCATTCTGCACTGGGAATACACTGAGTGATTTATCGATAAAGGCTGACCTGTGTCCCCCCAAAAGATGTCAAATCCTAACCCTCAGTACCTGGGATCGTGATCTCATTTGGAAACAGAGTCTTTGCTGATGCAAAAGTAAGATGAGGTCATAATGGAGGCGAAGGGGGCCCTCACCCAACATGACTGGTGTCCTTGTAAGCAGAAAGACCTGGGCCCAGGGGAAGGGCTCAGGACCACAGAGGCACAGACTGGAGTGAAAGCAAGTCAAGAGATGCCAAGGACTGTGGAAGCCCCAGAAGCTAACAGAGGGGCAAGGAACAGAGTCTGTCCCAGGGTCTTTGGAGGGAACCTGGGGACATCCTGCCAACCCCTTGATTTCAGACTTAGGCCTACAGAGCGGCAAGAGAATACTCTCCTGTCCTTTGAAGCCTCCCAGCATGGGCTACTTCGCAGCCCCAGGAGACAAATATATTTACCTACACCACTGCTAATCCTTCCAGTAACTAGGTCCTCCGTTTACAGATAAGGAGACTGAAGAATGCTCCCAGTCTCCCTTTCCGGCAAGGCCCACACCTCTCCTTCCTGCTTTGGGCAATGCGCTGTTAACTCCTCCCCCGGACAGCTATCCTCTGTAGAAAAACCCAGATTGGTTTGGTATTTTGACAATGTCCAGACAATAGTGGCTGGGTCAAATGTGCCCTGTGGATGTACCTGCAGGACTGTGGGAGGCCACGGCCAGCCTTGCCATGCCCGGATCTCAGGGAAGGAGAGGAGGACTGCAGTTCAGCTAGAATGTTCTTCCCTGGAAACAGAATGGGACTTTCCAGCTGACATGAGTCCCCAGCCGGACAGCCCCAGTCTGAAGGCCCCAGGCCCATGGCTTCACACCCCATCTTAGTTTCTCACTATGAGAGGGTGTTCCAACTTTTTCAAAAGAGCCCCAGGCAATGGCGGCTGCTCCTTTGTCCTTAACCTTTCTGAGACACTTTGCCCCGTGTGTTTGCAGGTGTGTGGACTCCAGAGTGAAAGCAGCTCTGGGTAGCCGAGTCATTACTCCTGCCCGTCCTCAAGCCAATTGGCCCTGTGTGGTCTGGTCTTAATCTTTGTTCTGTCGGCCCCCAGGTGAGACTTGTAGAAACACAGGAGCTTGGCAGGGTCTTGGCCCCGGTGGAGTTTAAGATCCAGGCAGGAGCTCAGGAAAGACGCCTCAAAGACACGCTTTTCCTGGCAAAAACATGCGTCCTTATTAATTCCTACCTTACTCAACCAGGTTTAGAGCAACTCCAACCTGCCTGAAATCACAAAGCTTCTAAAAATGTGTTTCAAAACAATTGTGCAAAACGATTCCTCAGAAATAAAGGCTGCAACCTTTTAGAATCTTAAACAAGCAAAGCAGACGAGCAGACGCTCATGGCGGGCATCGTTCCTTGACCCTCTTTAACCCCGAGAAAAATCATGAAGACTTTTCTGATAGCGAGGTGAGAATTCTCTTTTCCCAGGAAATGACTAAATCAGCAGCGGCTCGGGTAATACTCTCCTCAAAATGGATCCAAATGAAGTTGCCGAAAACGACCATCTGGTAATGGGAATGTCAAGTCTAATGCAGACTCTTCGAAGAGTCCGAAGCTGGCTGGAGCGTGTAAAGAGATGAGGGTGGGATGGGGGTTGAGCTGAATCATCACTGCGAAGAACAATTCACGGGAATAAGACGACGTGTTTAAGGATCTGATTTTTACGGGCTTGGAGAGAAGACAGCATCTTGTGCCCTCAAGAAAACCAACATCTGGGAAGTAAACAGGGACAGAACCCAAAGAGAAGAGGAGGAGCCCAGAGATGGCACTCTGGCTCTGCAAATACCTAGGGACCCATTCTCCCTGGTGGCCAGGTCAGTGCTGGGGAAGAGGACTCTGTAGGAGAAGAGAAGAAATGGTCGAAGCCAGGCAGATCCTGTCCCCCCAGAGGCTACCGCCAAGGAAGGATGGGCATGGTGGGAAGATGCTCTGGTTCTCATGGCCGTCCAAGGGGGCAGGTGGGAGGGACCACCGACGCCCAGCATACCGCACGCTGGCCCAGCAGAGAGGGAGACAGACCTGCTGAGCAGATATGCAGGAAAGGACTCATTCCGCTCCTACCGCCCCCCATCCCCGCCCCTGCCCCACAACATCCCCTGCATGCTCCTGTCTCTGCAACCAGGTCCAAGAAGCAGGGCTCTGGATTCAGAATTACATTGTGCCAAAGGTCCAGCTGAAGTTGTGAAATATCTATACCCAGGAAAAGATACTAAATGGGCTCGGGCTTTGTTTGCTTCTTTGCTTGAACGGGTTGTTTGGGTCTGTCTGCTTAAAATGCTGGGTTGGCTGGTTGGTTTGTTGAAAGGAAAAGCAACTTTCAGGAATGTTGACTGGGAGGTCTTCAGGGAAAGGGAGAAGCCGCTCTCTGTCACTGCCAAATGAGTACAACCACATCTTTGCAAGGAAACAGTGACTTAGTTGCTCTAAGTAAACAGGCAGAGAAGAGGGCGGCTATGGGTTATTTCCCCTGCACTGCTGGTGATGGCTTTTAACTTTGTTCCTTCACAGCAGTCACACTGGTCTCCCCACTTCACACCCAGATATGGACCAGGACCCCCTATCAAGCTCCCTCACCGCCCCGGGTCTTGCCCCTCTCAGCAGAGCACCGGTGGCCTGTGGCCACTCATCTCTGGCTCCCAGTGCCAGGTCGGTCCTCCCTTGAAGACTGGCGGAGACCTGGACCCTTCAGTGTGCCCAGAACCCGTACCTGCCTATGCTTGCTTGTCCTGATCTACCTCTTTAGGTGTCTTCTCTCCTGATCATCAGAGCTCTCCCAGCACAGGAATGATGGTGACAAGAGTAGCAGCTGCTACTTACTAACCACCAAATGCAGATCATGGGTCGTGTTAAAAGATTTAAATATACAGGGACGCCTGGGTGGCTCAGTTGGTTAAACGGCTGCCTTCGGCTCAGGTCATGATCCCAGCGTCCTGGGACCAAGTCCCACATTGGGCTCCTTGCTCAGCGGGGAGCCTGCTTCTCCCTCTGCCTCTGCCTGCCATTCTGTCTGCCTGTGCTCTCTCTCTCTCTCTCTCTCTCTCTCCCCCTCTCTGTCAAATAAATAAAAAAATTTAAAAAAAAAGATTTAAATATATGAATTCAGGCACTTCCTCCTCGATGCCATGAAGGTGGCACGGCTTGTTAGACACGGCTGATGACCTAACCCAGAGCCACTTCCTTGCGCCTTGTCAGCTCAGGGTTTGTTTAGAGGGGCTGCTCTCTAACGACGTTGGGGACGGGAACACCCCTCACAGCCCTAGGGAGGAAGCCGCAACTGGTCTAAGGCAGGACCTGGCAAATGTTGGCCTGGTGGGCCAAGTCCAGCTTCCCTGGTCAGTTTTTGTTCATAAAGTTTTATTAGCATGCAGTTAAGCTCATTAGTTCATAGACTGTCTGTGGCTGCTTTCTTGCTACCATGGCAAGATGGGTAGTTGCTACAGAAATCATGTAGCCCTCAGTGACTACACTTATCTGCTCTTCATTTAAAAAGTTGACAGCCTTCTGGTCTCTGACAGTCATGGTCACTGCATTCTCCTTGCCGCTGAATGGTTTCAGCATGGGCCTATGCCCTGGGCAGTCCTGATCAGTGGTATCAGAAGGGGTGATTGCTCAGATGTTAAAAAGAGATGATGAGTGTGACACCAGGAGCCACAACAGCCATCCTGAAGCCATGAAGGGATGACCCCAAAGACCAGAGTGGCACACTGAGGATAGTGGAGCAAAAGAACAACAGAACTCAGTCCTTGATGGAATCATGGAGCCACTGAATCAAGATGGGAAGAATTTACTACTTCACTCCTCCTTATAAAATAATTTCTTCATCTTTTACCAACCTGATAATATTATGTGCTGCCGGAAGCACCCTAAATGATGTAGTATTATTGTTTAAGGCAAGACAGATGAGGCAAAGGAGGTTAAGTAACTCTCCTACACTCAGACAGCAGGTGGTGGTGCTGGGATTTAAATCTAGGTTTTCTGGTCGACACTGGCCACATCTCACTCCAACTGACAGCTCCATACTAGCCTTGTTGGAACTCCTTCAGTTTCCAATCTGATGGGCCAGGCTCACCCAACTGCCAAAAGCTTCGTGGGTCCCTGCTACACCAGGAAATGTGTCCCATTTGGGCCACGTGGATCTCAGTCTGCATGGAGAGCTGGTAACTACTGGCAGGAAGGGAAGGGCCTTGGGGCTCTGGCCCCTCCAACATGTGACTTCAGCTGGTACTCATGGCTCTCATGGTGTCCCCGTGTCTTTAAAAACAGTAGCTGTGCCATATATCCAATGTCTCCCAGTATCACCTCGAGAGTTGGCCAGTTGCAGCCCCACCTCCCTACTCAGAGGTGATGTCTTTACTCAGTTCTATAGTTAAGAATGAAGCAAACAGCCCAAGCACCGAATCAGTGAAGGAAGGAAGGGGCCAGTGAAGAGACAGTGAGGGTAAGGCCTCAAAAGAGGGCCAGTATCACACGTCATTGACATCTGGTGAAACCCAGCAGGCTCAGAATGCCCCCCGCCATGGCTAGTTCTGCTCCCCACTCCACTCCCTGGGATAAGGCCCCTCTATCAAATGAGCTTCTGATCAAGGGGAACCCACTGCAGTTCCTGCTCATGCGGGAGTGGTAGGTTCCAGCTGCCCCCTGCTCCCATCACCTCCTACCATGGGAACCCGAGGCACCTCACCCACTTCTTGCTACACAGCCTGCCTCCCACCAGCCCTGGCTGCTGACGCTGCGCCCCAGGGTGGCCCTCTCTCCTGGGCTCCGAGTTCAGGGGAGCAAGGACCTGCGGTGAGCCTCATGAGGGCAGGGCCGGCCATCCCCACAACCCCCGCAGGCCCCGCCCTCCCTGGGGGCAGAGCAGGGCGCAGAGGAAGCTCACATGAAGATCAGGTGCTCCCAGCGTCTCAGCTCCGCCTGCTCCTCGGTTGACGCCTCCAGCGCATCGTCCTTCAGTCTCTGCCTCACGCTCTGAACGCCCTCCTGCTCCCTCTCCCTCTCTTCACCCTCGAGCTGCTGGGCCCGGGTGGCCAGGTCCCGGCTGTGTTCCTCCAGGATCTGCTGCAGGAAGAGCCAGGGCACGCCGCGCTTGAGCAGCTCCTGGGTCATCCCCGAGCTCTGCAGGCGCCGCAGGTCCTCGGTGGCCTTCTCGGACAGCGACAGCGTCAGGGCCCTGAGCTCCTCCAGGGCAGCCTGGTCCAGGCGCTCCTGCAGCGTCTCCAGCGCCGCGCCCTGCTCCGCCAGCAGGCTCCCCCACCGGCCCAGGTACTGGCCGACGTCCTCTGCAGCTCGTAGGGCCTCCCCGAGCGACAGCTGCTCCTTCCGCTGCTCCTTGTGCTGCAGGGGTTTCAAGGAGGAGAACTAAGCGGGGACAGGCTGGGTGTGCACAACCCTCTGGGCAACACGTGGAGACCCGCACGGGAGGCATGGAATGGAGAGAGCCTTCTCCTAGCCATCGTACACTTAGAAAGCTGTCCTTAAGAAAGGAATCTGAAATAGGGGCGCCTGGATGGCTTAGCAGGTTCAGCGTCGGACCCCTGGTTTCAGCTCAGGTCATGATCTCAGAGTCATGAGATCAAGCCCCCCGCATGGGGCTCTGCACTCAGTGTGGGGAATCGGCTTGGGATTCTCTCTCCTGCACTCTGCCCCACCCCCTCTGCTCAGGCACTCTCTAAAAGAAAGGAAGATAACCCCAAATAGAGCAAGAGCTCCATCTGTTGAACATGTATTGGACCCGTACTTATCGAGCAGGTAAAGTCCAAGAACAGACCACTTGGGTTCCCAGCCTGGCTCCTCCGAGGACACACTGAAGGACCCAAAGTGAAGGTCTAGAACTCTCTGTGCCTCCACATCCTTATCTGTAAAATGGGGCTGAGCTACCTCACAGAGTAGCTGGGGGGATTCAGTGAGTTGTTTAACACATGTGTGTTTCTCAGAGGCGCGCCTGGGGGCAGAGCTCACGTCCGCGAACGTCTGCTGCTAATCCGTATTCCAGGCGCAGAGGACCTGTGAGCTTATACTGGAAAATAAACACCCTGAGATCCGTGACACACAACTGAAACGAGGAGGTCAGGGGAGGACTTTCAGGAAGGCGAGCCCAGGACAGAAGGTCCCCGGGGAGAGAGCCACAGGCGTGAAGGAGCCACGGGGGACGAGGAAACACGGACGAGCATAATAAAGATGTCCGTCGTGCTTCTATTTCACAGAGCGCTTGCCGTCCCTGTCCTGGGTTGCGAGGACACGGGCTGGTCCAGGTGGCCAAACACGGTCAGCTCTGACCATCAGAGAAATGTGGCTTTGGGCCCCGCAGATGTCACTGCTCACGTACCTTTTGCAGCATCTCTCGTCTTCTCTTCAGGATCAGTTTTTGGTGCAGCTTCTTCTTCTCCTGCTTTAAGTCATTGTCCAGCTTCTGTCTGATGGAAAAGACTTCGGTCTGAGCGCGCCCCAGCAGCGCCTCCGTCTGCTCTTCATCCAGGTACCCTGCTCTAGGAGAGACGCAGGAGGATGACGCACCCTCCATGCCCAGCCTTGGCCCAACAGCTGCAGTGGCTGCACGTTCCTCTCTGCCTTTGTTTGGGCTGATCAGAGACAGTCTTTACCCGGAAGGAGGAGGAGCAGAATGGGCAGCTGAGACAGTCCCAGAACACAGGAAGGGCAAGGCTGGCATCCCTAGAGACTTGCCCAGAGAGCTCGACATCAGGAAACCGCCTCTTCGGGCAGAAATTGGGCAAAAGCTCTGGGAGAAAGTGGCACCCTGGGAACCACGGCACCCTAGGTAGAGTTTTCCAAGAGGAGACAGTGGGTTTGGAATTGGGGGTGATGGGATTATCACCAGCAAAGTCCAAGAGGTAAATGTTGGGAATATCCTGTAGGGTTAATTCTTCACACTAACCTGGCTAGCCACAGGGCACCCACATTAAACACTGAGCACGGAGGCATCTGGGAGGGCGATTCCAGGAGAGATTAGCACTCGAATTGTGGGACCGCCCTCCCCAATGTTGGGGGGGCACCAGCCAATCCAGTAAAGGACTGAATAGAACAAAAGGTGGAGGAAGGAGGAAACTGCCCCCTTTTCCTGCTTCAGGGCTTCTGGCTGGACGCCTCCTCTCACTTTCTCCTGTCCTCGGACTGGGATCCCCTGGTTCTCGGGCCTCTGGACTCAGACTGAACTACACCACTGGCTTTCCAGAGCATTCCAGAGTCTCCAGCTGGCACAGGGCAGGTGGTGGGAGTTCTCAGCCTCTGTAGTTATGGGCACCAATTCCTCATATCTGTCTCATTGGTTGTTTTTCTGGAGAAGCCTGAGTGACACAGTCTGTTACTACCACAATCACCAAGGCTATTCCCAGTCTATCTGCCCCACTGGGCTGGGTCTCCTGCTTGGCATAGGGTAGATATCCATGGAAGCTTCTTGAGGGAATGAATAGGTAACTGAATGAATGATGGATACATGCTTAAGAAATGTAAGTCTGGGGGCGCCTGGGTGGCTCAGTGGGTTAAAGCCTCTGCCTTCGGCTCAGGTCATGATCCCAGGGTCGTGGGATCGAGCCCCACATCACATCGGGCTCTCTGCTCAGCAGGGAGCCTGCTTCCTCCTCTCTCTCTGCCGGCCTCTCTGCCTACTTGTGATCTCTGTCTGTCAAATAAATAAATAAAATCCTTAAAAAAAAAAAAAAAGAAATGTAAGTCTGTGCCAACTTTGAACTTTTTTATTTTTTTAAATATTTTATTTATTTGAGAGAGAAGAGACAGACAGAGACAGCACGTGAGGGGGTAGAGGAGCAGAGGGAAAGAGAGAGGGAAAAGGAGAGGGAAAGGGTGAGAATCTTAAGCAGACTGGGCTGGGTGCAGAGCCTGGCACGGGGCTTGATCTCACGGCCCTGAAATCGTGATCCGAGCAGAAACCGAGAGTGTGACACTTAACCGACGGAGCCACACAGCCCCCCAGATGTCCCTCTGCCAAATTTTTAAAATAGAACTTAAAAATCAGAGGTAAAACACACCTCCCTGCCAACTGTTCCCAACAGTACAACCAGCTGTCACGTGCTTCGGTTCAAGGCCAGGAACTGTTTCTTTCACTTGAGTGAAAATTAATCAGGAGCGTCAAGGCAACTGCAGTGACAAATTCATTAGCGTCTTCGGGTGGCGTGTGTTCAAGTACACTGCACCTTACAGAATCCTCATTAAACTGAGCGAGAGAGCCGCAGAGTCCTAATAAATTACCAAGGCGGCAGAACCAATTCCTAAAACCACAGAGTGGCCTGGGAAAGCTGACTTCATAGGCATGCCTCTATTTATTTTAGAGCTTCTCATAACCAAAGAGAATAAAAGTCATTGTTTGCAAGTAAGCACCCCAAAGACCAGCTGGGAGGAAAGGTCAGAGGGGCCGAGGCTGCCTTGCTCTGCATGACCACTGACAGCATGGTCCCCCGGGGGCTGCAGAGAAAAATCGGAGACAATGCACAACAAGCGTCTATGCATTTGGACTTCACTGCCAAGGTGAATACAAGAGCTGGCAGAGCGTCTGCGCTCAAGGGGAAGCAGGCCCTCCCGCCACGGAGCAGACATAAGCCTCCTCCACTGATTTCTTAGGGAAATGTTGGGGATTTCCTTTAAAATGACTCCAGGTGGGGGGGGGGGGGCACGTGGGTGGCTCAGTTGGTGTCTTCAG
>PISX010010226.1:40604-71540 GCA_004024625.1 Mellivora capensis
TTTTTTTTTTTTTTTTTTTTTAAAGATTTTATTTATTTATTTGAGAGAGAGGCAGTGAGAGAGCATGAGCGAGGAGAAGGTCAGAGGGAGAAGCAGACTCCCCGTGGAGCTGGGAGCCCGATGCGGGACTCGATCCCGGGTCTCCGGGATCATGACCTGAGCCGAAGGCAGTCGTCCAACCAACTGAGCCACCCAGGCGCCCCATAAATAACATAATTTTTAAAAAAAGATGACTCCGGGTAGAGCTACAGAGTGACATCAGGGTTGGCCGCTGAGGTTGAATGAAGGGCACACGGAAGGTTCACTGCATGGCTGTCCCAGTTATCATAAAGGTCTTAGAAATTCTACTGCGCAAAAGATTCTTACGCCTAGAGAATTCTTAAGGAGTAAGTTAGAAGCCGTCAGTGCATTCGCTGACCGAGCGGCATGGGGGGTCTCTAATGAGGACAGCAGGGCAAGGCATTTCCTGTGCATCCTCTGGGATGGCTTTCGGGTCTTACCGCTCATGCTTCTGGATGAACAGGGTGAGCTGAGCATCAGCAGCGCTCAGAAGGCCTTGTACACGGGTCTCTGATGACTGCATGTTCTGAACCAAGTACTCCCTGTGGCCAAATCTCTTACTTAGATGGTATCTCTTACTGGCCTGAAGAAAATCCATCAGCTCTTCTAATTTCTCCTGTTAAAAAAAAAAATCAAGAAAATATGCCTGATTAAAATTTAGAGACTGTTCTTTCTAGACCCAACAAGTATTACCTTTCCTTCCCAAAGAAAACACACAGGCATAGAAGCATGGGGATTAACACCTTAAAATGCCCCCGTTCTTAACAAAGGCTTAGAAGAAAATGACCTATTAATAAGGAATGAGAGCTTGGAAAAGTGCTTTCTAGACCCAGAGTCAGGACTTGTCAAAACAACGTTACTGCCCTAGGAAAGAGGATGCAAAGCTTACCCAATCACTCAGCCTTCACCCCCGGGGCTCTCAAAACCCAGCACCAACACAGGTACTATGTTCTGGGATAAATCAGCATCAGCCCTGACCCCCAGAACTTCCACGCTCGTGGAGGAGATGGGAATTAAGGTAACGAACCCCAAACACAAGACAGAGATAACCTACCTTACACTGGGGAGTCTTCTCTGGGGCCTGCACTGGGCTCAAAGCATTTTATGCCTTATTTAACTTAATGTAGAGAGAGAGTACTATTATTCCCATTTCACAGATGAGGAAACTGAGTCCGCATCGCACTGCTGGTAAATGGTGAAGCGGGGATTCGAACTCAGTAATCTAAGTCCGGGACCTGTGCTCTAACATCATAGTAGGCTGCTCCAAAATGCAGCTATGACCAGTGGCGTGGTAATCAGACCAGCTGTAATTAAAATGTTAGCCTAAGTGGAATCATTGCCCTGATTGGCTCTGCTGTCTTTTCCCATCCGTGGACATGGTCTCCCTGCAGTGGGCCACCAAAAAGATCAATGCTCTGTTCAGCAAGATACATACGATGCCACGGACAGTCTCCTCTCTAACCAAAGATGTGGGAACTCCAGTTCTTGGCACCTGGGAATGTGCACTGTCCAGACTGTGAAAATCAGAATGGCCGGTCAGATGTGGCTGAATACTGGTATCTCCCCGACTTGCTGGCAGCAGAATCCATATAACAGGAATACGGAGGCAATATTCCTATTCTTCACGAAACCAGATCCACGGGAACCGCTGGCTTGTGCTCATAAGGAGACGCAGAGCTGCCATCTTCCAATACCCCAGCAGCTGGGGTCAAAGACGCCTGTGTCCTGCTACCATTATCACCCACGGGTGTCTCCTCCTTGACTCCATTATGACTGACAATCACACATTCTAGCTCGAATGTCCCAGGGCTGAGAGTCAACCACTGGCCATCACGAGGAGAAAAATGACAGCAAAACCCATCAAGACCCACATGATGCCTTGGGGTCTGGATGCCCACCTGGGAATAGAATTCTTGCTCTAATTACTCTCACTGAGGTTGGAGCAGGAGAAACCTAGAGCAAAATGGAGAGGCTGGCTCGTTCTCTCCATGGTCTGTGCCTCCCAAGAGTGGCCCCCTCATCCCATAAGACTCACTTTCGGGAGACTTTTAGGGATGGTCACTCGATCTCCTCTGGCACAGCTCTGCTCCTCACTGCCCTCACCCCGAGGGGATGCAAGATCTGCTACTGGACTGCACATCAGTGATTTCACGCTGGATGTGTACATGTGCATGTAAAATATCCCATGCGGGCCTGAGAAATCCCCAGCAACGATGATGGCCTCGATCAACTATTTTTGCTACCGTTTAGGAATTTATTCCATTTGAATTAATAATATTCACACTCAGGCTGACACGGAAGAACACACACAGAGGTCCCCAGGCATCTGCAGACATGGACTGCAAGGCCCGGGTCTACACCAACACACACACACATACACACACACACACACAGAGGTACATGTATATTTATGTGTTTTCTGCTGCCATATGGATTCAGTGTATATCGTGCCAAGCACAGGCTTTCTGAGAATTAGCTCTATTATTCCATTTTACATATGATGAACCTGAGGCTCAGGAAAGTCAGGCCGTTTGCCTAAAGTCACGGAGCTGATGGCTGATGGAACTGGAAATCAAATCCAAGTCAGCCTGAGTCCCAGGCCTGGGCTTCAAGTTACTAATGGCTTCATTTATTGGAAACTCATCTGCACGTCTAGAGGCAGAAGGAAAAGGCCGTGGTGAGTTCACGCTCCACAACCAAGAGAAGAGACAGGACAGAGTCTGGGAGAGGAGAAATCACCGGCATGGTTATGGGAAGTCACACTCCCATCGCCACGAGCCTGATCTGAAGCCTTACCTGTATGTTGGCATAATCCTGCAGGAGCATTCTAGCTGCCTCTGGCTTCAGTTCCCCTTGGAAAATAGCACTTTTTATCTGGGTAAAGAAGATATTGTGCAGTTCATTCCTCTGGAAAATGGCCAGCTGCCGGTGAGCCTTGGCAAAGTCCTCCTCCTGCTGCAGAGCCAGCGATCTCCTCAGGTGCGCCTGTTCCAGGCTGTGCAGGGTCCTCAGGAGGCCGCTACACTCCACAGCAGACTGCGGGCAGAGGGGGCAGCACGTGAGAGACGACACACCCACAGGCACGCAGGGGCACACCCAGGCAATATGCAAGCACACGCATGTGCTTGCACATGTGCATGCACACAGCAACACACCATGCATATATACATATGCATGTGCATACATGTGCCCGTATGCACATACGCAAGTGCACAGGCACACACATGCATGAACACACACAGCAACACAGTGTGCACACACATGCACATGTGTACGGGCACATGCATGCATACACATGAGCACATAGCAAATATGCATGTACTTGGGAATGCTGTGCATTTCCACAGCACCACAGTGCATACACACATGCACATGTATATAGGCACATGCATGCATACACGTGTGCACACAGTAAACACACATGTATAGGGAATACCATGCCTACACATGCATACACACATGCACAGGCTTACATGTACACACAACACAGCGCATGCACACACATGCATGAACATAGTGCACACCCACATGGCAAATACACACGTGCACAACAGTGCATACACACATGCACTTGTGTACAGGCACACACATGCATACAGGCACACAGCAAATATACATGCACGCAGCAACACAGTGAATAAACATCATGCACACATGCACAGAGCAGTGCATAGTGCATACACACGTGCACACATGCACGGCACATATATACACTCAGCAGCATACAATGCATACACACATAAGCACACGCGCACACATGCATGAACACAGTGCACATGCACATGGAAAATATACATGTACACAGCAACACACCAGTACATACACACATGCACATGTATATAGGTACACATATGCATACATACACGAGCACACAGCAATATACATGCACATAGCAACACAGTGTGCACACGTGCATATGTGCACACACACATCAATGTATAGTGCACACACAGCATATGTACACACACAGCAGCACACAGTGCATAAACATATGCACAACAACACATAGGAAACACACACTCATGTGGAACACACACATGTCCCACGCTGGCAATGATAAAGCCGCTAAGCTCTGGTAAATACTGCAGCACCCTGTCCTTCCCTGCTATCTTACGGTATTCCAGAGCAGTCTCTAAGCAGGAAAATTCACAGGGATAGAAATTTGCAAATCAAACTGCCTGAAAATAGTCTGCAAAATGGAAACATTAACAGATCGTGCTGTTAGACTCTCCCGCTTATTTCCATCTCTTTTGCACTTGACTTAGTTGAAGAGAAAAATACCTGCAATCAGTCCGAAGGTGAGATAATTTGGGTAAGAAAGGAGGCAGAGTCATTAAGAAATGGCTCCTGGATGCCTGTACTCATGTGCTCAGGACAAAGGCAGAAGGAGGAGACATGCCAGCACTGGGTTCCTGGTACCTTCTCACTCCGGCTAGTGCAAAAGACTCGTGCCCCAGGAGGGGAGTGCAGTTAATTCCTCCTGGGGAGGAAGAGTTCTAAGACAGCCCCCCGATACCTAACCTGTGCTGTCCACATCGTATAACTCCTCCCCCACTGAGCGTGGACATAAACTCTGAATGCGACCGGACAGTCAGCCCATGATCTGGTTATTACACGGCAAAAGTGAAGATATCTTGATGATGTAATTGAGGTCCCTAATCAGTAGACTCTGAGCTAGCCAGAGGGGAAATAATCCTGGGTCTGACTTAAGGAGGAATTGGGCCTTCCTGAATGGAGAGACATTCTTCTGCTGGCCTTGAAGAAGTGAGAACAGCCTATGGAGAAGGGAAGCCTGCAGGAGCTGAGGGCCTTGGTCTACATTGCAAGGTGAGTTCCGTGCATGAATGAATGAGCTGGGACCAGGGCATCGAGCACCAGACAACCCAAATGAGGCCCAGATTTCAGGCCTCTGAGACCATGCAGATAACCCAGCTAAGCTGTGTCCAGACTCCTGGCCACAGAAAGAGGTGGTAAGCGGGTGTTATTTTTTAAGTCGCTGAATGTGTGGCGATTTGGGACGCAGCCACAGTCCACTTCAGGTGAAGAAATACACAGTCCAAGGAGCTATGGGTTCTTTCCCAGCTCTCAGCAGCGCCAGGAGAGGAGAGGAGATGAAACCAAATCTTCAGGCTCCTTGTTCTGGAGTCGCACAGATGATGGACATGTTGGTGGACCAAGTCAGGGGAAGGTGTTCGTGTCCCTGAGGTGAAGGGCACAGCAATTCGAGGGGTCAAGGTCAAGAGACTATGGTCTCAGTGGCTGTGCAGGCTAAGTGGGAACCCAGGAAAGGCAGAGGGTGGTGAGGACAGACGGAGAGGGCTATACTTCCTCCAGCGAATCAGGGATTGGAGCACCATATGCACACTGACACTTAGGGTCGTCGGGGACCCACGCTGCCAAGCACCCAGACCTACAACCTCCACTTCCAATCACTCACAGAAGCCTTATAAAGGTGATTTCTAACTTCCCAACTCCTTGGCCTTACCTTTCGATTTATTCAGAATCTGGCCCATGAAGAAGAGTGTTACTTTGAGAGGGCCCCCCAAAAGCCTGACAGCCAACACATGACAATCCCTGCCCTCAGGGTACAGCACAGCCTCAGCCCCCAAGCCCCAGAACTCCCTCCTGCCCACAGCTCTGGCGGGGCCTCCCCAGTATTCACGGTTTGCCTTGGTCACCAGGAAACAACATGGCCTTTTTGCAAAGCTGATTTTATAAGCGGGGTTGGATCAGACTTTTGTGTGAGTCACTCTTCTGGACAGAGTGGTTATTCACAGCTTTTATCTGCAGTACAGAATGCAGTTCCCCCACAGCCAGGAGGGGGCCAGGCCCCTGACTCTGGGAGCACAGGGACATTCTGCTGCTCAGGGAGGGGCTGGAACCCAGTGAGTCTGATTCATTCATCAAGGTGACCTTCTCTCCTGGCAGTATGAAATTCAACAAGCCGCAAACCTCAATTTATTTTAATTAACAGGAGTGAAAGATGGGATGAGATCCATATAGCTTTTCACAGCCAGGACAAAAAGTGCATGTGCACACACGGAAATCCCAAGATAAAGTTATTCGTCCTTGTTTAGACTTATATTTCTAAGGAATAAGGCATGAAGCAATGATATGCTTGTGTCATGGTGAAATACTCCCTAACACGAATTTATGATGGGAGCCCCCCCTCACTTCCATCTACACTGGCCTCCTGAGGGGTCCAGAGACCTGCAGAAATGTGTTCACCCCCTGACCTATTTCAATCCCCTGGGGGCACAGATGAGAAGGCTATGCCATAAAGCAGGGGGACCCCCACACCCTGCCACAAAGGGCCTACAGGAGCAAGGCAACTTGCTGGATGGAAGGATGGAAGTGAGAGACTGATCCTGGTATGAGAGGCATTAGGGAGTGGTGGGGAGTGGGGCAAAGTGGAGAACAAGGCCTGCCTAAAGGGCCAGTTACCACTCAGCCCACCAAAGAGGGCTCTGCAGGAATTTGGACACAGTGCAGTACATCTGCCCTGTTTCACGAGAAGCTGGAAGCCTGCATTTTTACATGAAGTCTTTTATTGTACATATTGGCAACAAATATGGATTTGTAAAGACATACTGAAGTCATGGTCACGGCCTCCAACTCCCCATTGAACTTTCCACTACAATGGACTTCGCGGGGAAATGAGGCATGTTTATCCCATGGTTTTCAGCACTCCCTAAAAGGTAACTTACCCTGTGGAGAGAATATGGGGGAACATAGAATCAGAGGTGTGGGCCAGGTTGTTCCAGAGCAACTTGCCATTGTTGACTCTGCACCATGAAAAATGTGAGACTGCAACAGAAAATCGTGTCTGTACTGAATTATACTCCCTGTACTCAGTCTAGCAAGATGGCCAATTGTAAAAATTGTATCCCCAATTGCAGGATGGGGAAACTGAAACCCAATGGGACTGAGCAATGCACCTTCTGCAAGAACAGAGTGAGGATTTTGAACCCAAGCTGTCTCTGCGCAGTCCACGGTCACCACCACTCTCCCTAAGGCCTCTCAACAGAGACACACTTTAAAAACCCTATGAGATGACACAGGCACTTAAATGTGAACAGATTTCCACTCTAATTAGTAGAATTCCTACACTCTAATAAAAAACCTGATTCTGCTCAGTTTTCTTTAAAAAAAAAAAAGAATGCTTGTTGGAGTAATATGTCCAAAATATTTCCATACCTTTTATTTAAAGTTGATTATGATAAATATACAGATAAGTTACAAGGTCATTGGCAGTTTTGTAAGATGGAGTGGCTTACAAGAGCTGGAAGAGCAATACCTCTACTGACATTGCCATTCAGATGCTACTTTTGGAAGCACATTGACTCAGATAAGGCAACTGGTCTGAACGGGGTAACCCACGGGACCCAGAGTGATGGCGGCCTCCTGCTGCAAGCCAGCAGACTGGGGAGTGGGGGCAGGTGCACAGGGAAGCAGGAGCACCTTGTCCCGCCATCCCTCCTCGTGGCCCTAAGACCTGTGCCAATATTCGGGAAACACTTAAAACTACATTGTTCCAGAGAGCCTTTAGGTCGCTAAAGGCAGAAGCCCAGCAGGATGCATTACCCAGGCCCCCAGCAGCGAGGGTGTATGACGCACCATTGCACCACGCAGGTGGGCAGGTGCGGGGTGGGTGGATGCTGCCTGGGTCCTCGTCTTGGCCCCAGCCATGTGTCCACAGGCAGGGGACCCTCTCTGAATCTGTTTCCTAAGCTGGAAAAGTGGGATCCTATCAATTCCCACCTCACCAAGGTGATGTGAAGATCTGATGTGAAGATCTGTGAAGATACAGATGAGAAGGCCTGTGTAATGTGCTTAGAACAATGGCCGAAACTTACATGTGAGAGCGCTTACTACAATCACAAAATGTTTATACCGTGATATTAAGTGAAAACATACAATTCTATAAACTGCATGAACCTGATTTTGTTTAAAAAAAAAAAGGTAAGCAAAATGTCAAAATATATGCTGAAATCAGACGATAGGAGTGGGGGCTGCCTTAGCATCCCTGTATCTCCAGGGTCAGGTGCATAGCAGGAACTCAAAACCCAGACCAAACGGAAGTCTGTCTGCCTTGGATGGTGATGTGGGTTCTACATATTTTTTTCCCCAAGGTTTTTCTTTTTATGTTTTGGAACTGGAGTTGACAAGCTTTTCTCTAAAGGGCCAGATAAATATTTTAAGGCATGCCGGCCCCCTAGGGTTTGCTGTCACATATTCCTCTGCTTGTTTTGTTTTGTTTTGATTTTTTACAATCCTTTAAAAACATAAAAACCATTCTCCACCCACAGGTCAGCCTGGGCTCATGGGTCTAGTTGCTGACTCCTGTTTTCTAACACTTTCCAAGTAGGCACTGTGTCCACGGGAACAAAAGATATAACAAATTTGAGAAAAGAGAGTGAGAGACCATGAGATGGTTTAGGGGCTGAGTCACGGCACTGTGAGCTCTGCACGGTTTCTGAAGTGCCGGGCTCAGGGAGACTCTGCATGGACCAATATAGTCATGGAGGGAAGTCAGAGAGGGGGGTCAGCTGGCAGAACTCCGGTGGTGGAAAGAGTGTTCCCCTCCCCCACCCCCACTCCCCACCATGACACACAACCACACCCTAACCCAGAACCTGCGACTGAGGCTGTCTGTGGAATGAGGATCTTTGCAGATGTAATTAACATGAGGCGCTTAGGAGATCATCATGGCCTATTCGGGTGGGACCTCACTCCAAAGAAGCATCCTTATAAGGGAAGAGATAGACGGTCCCAGGATGGAAGATGGCCACGCGAGGACAAGAAGTCAAGACAGGAGTGAGGCGGCCACCAGCCACGGAACGCCTGGATTCACCAGTAGCTGGGAGAAACAAGAAAGGATGCGCCCCTAGAGACTTCAGAGGGGGCGTGTTGGCAGACACCTGGATTTAGTTCTTCCAGCCCCCAGAATTGTAAAAGAATCAAAATCTGTTGCTTTGAGCCACGAAATCTGTGGTCATTTGTTAAGAGCAATCACAGAGGGGTGCCTGTGTGGCTCTGTGGGTTAGAGCCTCTGCCTTTGGCTCAGGTCATGATCCCAGGGTCCTGGAATCGGGCCCCGTGTCGGGCTCTCTGCTCAGCGGGGAGCCTGCTTCCTCCTCTCTCTCTCTGCCTGCCTCTCCACCTACTTGTGATCTCTCTCTCTCTGTCAAATAAATAAATAAAATCTTTAAAAAAAAAAAAAAGAGCGACCACAGAAACTCATATGGGAGCCAAGCAGAAAATAAGCCTCACCCTCAAATGGGATCCATGTTAAGGTAAGGGGGACTGAATGCAAGGGAGAAGGCAGGGCTAAGACAGCATGAATCTTGCCTCTTTTGGTCTCTGCCCAATGTGTCTGCGTGAGGGCTGACGGCAGATGACCCGCTGAGAGCCATGAGCTGTCAGCCCTGTGTGTCCACCGCCACAGGATCTCTGTGCTGACCAGCAGTCTGGGGGAACGGAAGTTAGCAGTTCAGAAGCCTATTCCCAAGCAGGTGTTAGACCTCCCCAGGATGACAGGTTTCCAGACCTGGAAATGTGGGCTCAAGCCACAGGGGCTGCACTAGTCCTCTCTTTCATAGAAGAAGATAGAAATCAGGCTTGATTTGACACACTTGGGAAAAAACTCTGGCACGATTCCCTCAAGACAGAAACAGATGCATTTCTTAGAAAAATGAGACTTCATCTCTGATCAACAGAGGTCAGCCCTGAGAAGCCTGAGGGATCAGAACTCTCAGATCTGAGCCCTGTGCACTGAGCCTGGAACAGTCCATGCCCCAGCGAGCTTTTCCTTCCTTTCCCAGCCAGCCGAGAGGGGGCGTCATGCTAATTACACCCTTCAGGAGCAGAACTGGAATATACTGGAATGGGAGTCCAGGTTTGTCTGACGGTGGAGCTGGTGCTGGAGGGCTCCACGACCTAGCAGAGTGAAGCCCAGATGTACACACACACACACACACACACACTCTGACATCACGACCTCCCTGAGCCATGCTCTCTGTGGGTGCACTCTTCCATAAATGAAGCCTTTCTACTCTCCCCATGATGTCCCATGAACCTGTGAACATATGTCTATTCTAGTATAGCTGAATGAGGTCACATCTTCTATACGTGAAGATGCTTCATTAAACTATGAACTTCTTGAACCCAAGAACCATGTCTCATTTCCTCAGTACTTCACTGCCTAGTCCAGTGACCAAGAGGCAAACAGTGATCAATAAAGTCTTTCTAAATAAGTTTGGGATGGTTGGATGGACAAGTAGAAGAAAGGGTGTTGGGTAGGTAGATGGACGGGTAGATGCACAGGTGAACAAAAGGATGACAGGTAGGGGAATGGATGGCTAGATGTAGAGATGGACAGGCGGATGGAAGGGTGGTTGGGGGGTGGTTGGATGGATGGACTATAGATGGACAAGTACATTGAAGGGTGGTAGGTGGATGAATGGATGGATGGATAGATGGATGGGTAGATGGGTGGAAGGAAGGGTGGTAGGTAAGATGGATGGGCAGATGTATAGACGGACAGGCGGATGGAAGAGTGGTGGGCAGGTGAATGGATAGATGAATAGGTGAACTGATGGGTGACTGGACAGGTGGATGGATAGATGGATGGGTAGATGGACAGGTGAACAGAAGGATGATAGGTAGAAGGATGGATGGATAGATGGACAGGTGGATGGAAGGGTGGTGGGTGGGTAGATGGATGGATGGACTGTAAATGGACAAGTACGTGGAAAGGTGGTAGGTGGTTGAATGAATGGGTGGATGTGTGGATGGAAAGGTGGTAGGTAAATGGATGAGTGGATGTATATAGGTGGACAGGTGAATGGAAGAGTGGTGGGTGGGTGAGTGGATGGGTGAATGGACAGATAGATGGAAGGGTAGTGAGTGGGTGGATGGATGGATGGGTGGGTGGATGAGTGGATGGTTAGGTGAATGGGTGGATGGAAGAGTGGTAGGTGGATGAATGGATGGATGTATAGATGGACAGGTGGATGGAAGCATAGTAGATGAGTGAATGGCTAGATGGATGGGTGAATGGATGGGTGAATAGACAGGTGGATGGTGAACAGATGGATGGGTGGATGAGTGGGTGAAAGAATGATAGGTAGATGGATGGATGGATGGATGAACTGCAGATGGACAAGTAGATGGAAGGGTGATAGGTGGATGGGTGAATGGACAGGTGGGATAGGTAGATGGATGGAAGAGTGTAGGTAGATGGGTGGATGGATGGGTGCATGGACAGATAGATGGTTGGGATGGGTGGGTAGAAGAGTGGTAGGTGAATGAACAGATGGATGGGTGGATGGACAGGTGAAGAGAAGCATGTGTAAGTAGAGGGATAGATGGATAGATGCATAGATGGACGGGTTGGTCAAAGGGTGGTGGTTGGGAGGATGGAGAGAAGGACTGTAGATGGACAAGTGGATGGAAGGGTGGTAAGTGAAGGGGTAAACGGATGGATGGATGGACACGTGGATGCAAGAGTGGTGGGTGGGTGAATGGACAGATGAATGGCTGAATGACAGGCGGATGGAAGGGCAGGGAGTGAGGGATAAAGAGATCGGTGAGGAGGATGGCTGGGTGGGTGAATGGGTGGAAGGATGAGCAGATATATGAGAGAAAGCAGAGAGGTGAGTGAAACCCTCCTTTCAAAGCTGCCTTACCCTCTCACTGACTCGTTTCAGCAACTCCTCTGCCTCTTCCATCGCTGCCATCTCCCTCTGGTACTGGCTTTCTGTCTTCTTTCTCATTTCCAGGTCACATTCAGCCGTCAAGGCCACCATCTTCCGATCATACTCCTCTTGAATTTCTTTCTCCAGCAACAGAAACTGCTTTTTGAAAACAGCACCCATCCTCCTCTCTACTTGGGGGGAGAGGTGGCCAGAGCTGGTCAGGTTCTTCAGCAAAAGGGCAATGATGTCTCTGCTGATTTGGGTTCGACAAGCCTCCAGGTCTGAGTCTGCCCGGTTCAGGGTTGCAATCTCCAGCCTAGGAGACATGAAAGCCAAGAGGACATGACTACACGAAGCCACAGCAGAAACCGAAGGTCCCTCAGAGCTCTGAGGTTTTTACTCATTGTAGATAAGGGCTTTCTTTTTCCCTTTTCCCTCTGCCTCTTCCTCCCTCCCTCCTGCTCCATTTAGGGAATCTGCAGGGTGCCCCACTGGAAACTGCAAGGAATAGAACTAATACAAGGCCTGGTCCTTGTCAACAAGTGAAAATAACAACAAGGAGGCTGAAGAGAAAATGGATAGTTAATATATTTGGAGGATTGTAAACTGAAATTTATTTTTCTTTTTTCTGATTAAAAATTAACTTATAGGTATAACAACTAAATGTAATATGGTACCCTGGATGGGATCCTGGAACAGGAAAAGGACACAAGAACAACTATGGAAATCTGAATGAGGGTTGGGCTTCGATTAATCCTGGTGTATCATATTGGCTCACTGATTGTAGTAAGTGGCCTATCGTCATATAACATGTGAACAACAGACAAATCTGAGTACAGGGTTTGTGGGAACTTTCCACACTAGCTTCCCGGTATTTCTGTAAATCTGGAAGTGCTCTAAAAATAAAGTGTACTCAAGAAATATCAATGGGGTGCTTCACAGGGCCCAGTTTCTAGAACTTGGTTGTGGTGGTGGTTGTATGACCATGTGTTTTATAGTAACAGATCAGGCTATACCCTTAAGATGGGTGAATTTTACAGTATGCTAATACCTTTATAATTATATTATAATTATATCTATGTATAATAATTATATATCTATACAGCCATAAAATGATGCACAGAAAAAATTAATTTATATTCATGATTAAAAATACCTGGAAAATACAGAGAAGGTCTCACTCACTATAAGGGCAACATTTCAACAGAACCAGTGAACGCATTTGGTTGTATTTGTTTCCAATTTTTCTCTGTGCCTATGCTTTTCCATGGATGCATAGTCTTTACACAAAGGCAAGGACAATTTTGTCCAGTTCTTTTCAATCAGCATTGTAACAGGTATCTTTTGGGGGTGTTTAAAACCTGTAAAGGTTGGGTGCCTGGGGGCCTCAGTCTGGCTAAGGGTCTGCCTTCAGCTTGGGTCATGATCCCAGGGCTGAGTCCCCATGTCCCTGCTCAGCAGGGAATCTGCTTCTCCCTCTCCCTGTGCCCCTCCTCCTGATCCTGTTCTGTCCATCTCTCGTGCGTACTCTCCCTCTCAAATAAATAAAAAATCTAAAAAAAACAAAAAAACAAAACTGCAAAGTTCTCCTTTACAATGGTTGCAAAATAATGGTTGCAAAACGGTTCACTTTGTGATGTACCATGATTCATTTAAGCTATTTTTCTAGTGTCACATATTTAGGTTACTTGAGAAACTCAAAACCTAAAATAATCTGGCAGTAACTATCTTCATAAAGAGCTTTTGCTATTCACAATGATAATCTGCACGAGATCCACAAATGAAATCACTGGATCAAATGTGAGCAACATTTCAAAGCCTTCTAGAATGTTCTGCCAAACCGCTTTCCAGAAAACTACCCCAGCAAAGCAGTAGGATCCTTATTTCACCCCTCCCTCTACAATGCTTAAAAATCTTTGATAATTAGGTATGCCTGAGTGGCTCAGTCGGTTAAGCATCTGCCTTCGGCTCAGGTCATGATCCCAGGGTCCCTGCTCAGCGGGGAGCCTGCTGCTCCCCCTGCTTGTGCTCTCTCCCTCCATCTCTCTGACAAATAAATAAATAAAATCTTTTTTAAAAAATCTTTGAAAATTTGATGGGAGAAATGGCATCTTATTGTAAAAAGATAAGTGTCTTATGAAAACATTATTACAGAGATTGTCAACCATTTAAGAGTAGAGACAAGAATATGACTCCCAATGCTCTCATTATCCAACCTCAAAAACTGTCACTAGTTACCAAACTCATTTTAGTTACTCTCTTAATGTTTGAGCATTTTTAAAAAGATTTTATTTATTTGACAGAGAGAGAGAGGACAAGCGGAGGGAATGGCAGGCAGAGGGAGAGGGAGAAGCAGGCTCGGCACTGAGCAGGGAGCCTGATGCAGGGTTGGATCCCAGGACCCCAGTGTTTGAGCATTTTAAAGCAAATCCCATGTCTTTCATTTTACTTGTAAATTCCTCAGTGTGCATCTTTAACTGTCAAGGATATATGCCTATGTAAGCATGTGTATATGTATATCAACATGTGTGTACCTATTTTACCTAACCTTGATGTCATGATCACACCATATATATTATCAATCATTAAAAATATTAATAGTAACTCCAATAATTAATATTAGTCATTAGTCAAACTATTTCAAATGTGTCAAAATGATTTTTACAGTTGGAAATTTCATTCAAGAACCAAACAAGACCCCCCAGCGTCAGTTAAGTCCACTTTATTCTGCCCCCCTAACCCCGTTTCTCTTTTATGCCACAGATCTGTTGGGGAGTCTGGGCTATTTATCCTGCAGAATGCCCCCCATTCTGGGTTTGGTGGATTCCTTTCACGGGGTGTCACTGTTCCTCTAGCCTCTGTATTTCCTGTAAAGTCCTAGTTGGATCTTAGGTCTTGATTAGAAGCAGACTTAATCTGCTGTCCAAAATACCCCGTAAGTAGTACCGTGTGCTTCCTATCAGGTCAGACGGTGGGTCACTACTAAGAGAGATCAATCAGTAGGTTCAAAGCGGGTCAACATGATCCGGGCACTATAAAATCTACCCACTTTCACCTAATGGCTTTAGCATCCACATGTAACTGTCACTTAAACCCACGATTTCATTAAGGGTTGAAAAATGCACAGTTTCTAATTCTATCCCTACCACATTCTTAGAGCTGAGATTCTTCCATAATCCAGTTACTCTGACATAAAGTCTATAGACAGAAGGGATGTTTGAGCCTTTACTAATGACAGTTGGTTGTCATAGCAACTTCCAATGGTGCCAAATGAGTTTGAGCCTATTATTTTGTTGTTGTTGTTGTTTTGGTTTGGTTTGGTTTGGTTTGGTTTGGTTTGATATGAGAGGAAAATGTTGATAAACTTTGGCCAAGTCCCTAAGAGAGTCTGAGCTCTGGATCACCTTTACCTGGAAAACTCGTAAGGGGAAGAACATCAAATATGTTACAGGCAGCATGGCTTAGGGGGGACATGACACCTGATTGGTAGATCACTTTGGGATGGGAGGACCTGAAAGCAAAGCAAAGATGTCCATGGACATCTAACAAGGAAGAGTGAGGTGACACTGGGAACTGGGCGTGTCCCTTGTGGGGGACCCTGGATGTTCAGTCTGTGAGTTGTTACAGCAGATTCGGGCACCCCAGGGGGATGAAGCTTTTAAGACAGGAAGGCTCCCACACCTGCCTGAGGTGGATTACATCTCCTTGCAGCTAAGCTGTGTCACGTGGGGAAAAACCATGCGCAGTGTGACCTGGGGCAAGGGCACCCATGGAAGGACGCGTGCCATGTTCACAGCAAGCCATGTTCCTATCCTCCAGCCATGTGCATACACGGGGTGAAGGTGGGGCTTATGGGAGTCTTCGGAGTCCAAGGGTTTATTCAGCTGGAACATTCCATGTCTCTGCACATTGCTATGAAATTACAGATTTTTATAGATTTAGTGGGTTTCAATCAAACGCAGATATTATTCTTTTCAATGCTCAGATTTTTCCATCTTAGGTCAGACCAGCTCCTGTGTCCTTTGGACACAACCCGATTAGTCTAGTTTTAAACAACAGCTCATGCACCTCATCTTTCATTTTCTCCACAAGTGCTTACTGAACATCATACGTGCAGAGCGTCCTGGGTCACAAAGCAAGAGGAAAGCACAAGAGATGCTCTGGGCACAGCACGCATGGTTAAATGTTCAATGAACCAATGTTCCAAAGGCTCAGGGAAAAAAAAATGACTTCTCTGCTGAGACAGACACAGTAGATCTACATCTTTAAGGATGCTTCTCATGGCAGGCAAAATAATGGTCCCCTGAAGATGTCCACATCCTAATCCTCAGAATCTCCGACCAGCATCCGGTTACACCGCAAAGAAGAAACAATGTTGCTTGTCAGCTGACCTTGACCACAGAAATAGGACTAACAAGGGTCTCTAACAGGGGGAGGAGGGAGCAGAAGACAAGTGGGATCAGAAGGAAAGGGGAGGGAGGAGGCAGGGGTGGGCGGAATGGGATCATCAGCTTCAAAGAGGAAGGAGTGGCTTGTGCCAGGGAGAGGGTCGGTCTCAAGGATCTGGAAAAGGCAAGGAAATGGAGTGTCCCCTAGAGCTGACATCCTGATTTTTCTTGGTGAGGCCCGTTTGGGACCATGACCTCCAGAACCATAAGACAAGGCCCTTGTGTTGTTGTAAGCCACTAAGTTTGTGGGAGTTTGTGACTGCTGAATATGATACTCATACACCTTGCCCATACACCTCCCTCCCTCATTCATTCACTGATTCATTGATTAACTTGCACAAGAAAATCTTGGGGCTGCATGTTGGGTAAACTGCAAGTGCTTTACCAGGAGCACGAGGGCTGGGATGAACAGAAGGACATCTCCGTAGGTCTTGGTTGTCAAACCATCTCCTAGCTAAGGGACCTGGAAACTAAGGACTTAGTTCCCCTGCAACATAAAGGGGACCACCCTCACAGGATAGTGCTCATGGTTACAAGAGTAAGAATTATAAAAGGCAGGGACGCCTGGGTGGCTCAGTTGGTTAAGCGGCTGCCTTCGGCTCAGGTCATGGTCCCAGCGTCCTGGGATCGAGTTCCGCATCGGGCTCCTTGCTCGGCGGGGAGCCTGCTTCTCCCTCTGCCTCTGTCTGCCTGTGCTCGCTCTCTCGCTCTCTCTCTGACAAATAAATAAATAAAAATCTTTAAAAAAAAAAAAAAGAAATATAAAAGGCACAGTGTAGGGGTTCCTGGGTGGCTCAGTTGGTTGAGGATCTGACTCTTGGTTTCAGCTCAGGTCCTGATCTCAGGGTCATGAGATCTAGCCCTGTGGTGAGCTCCGTTCTTGGGGTGGAGTCTGCTTGAGATTCTCTCTCTCCCTCTGCCCCTCTCCACCCGTGTGCTCTCCTCCTCTCTCTCTTAAATGAATAAGTCAAATCAATAAAGCAAGCAAGCAAGCAATCTTTAAAACGCACGGCATAGTACTTAGAATTTTGTCCATTCCAAGTCACCCTCATTTCCCTGTTCTTGTCTATCTTCATCCCAGGACACCAGCTACAGAACAGAGTATCATGCACAGCTCGCCCTTCCCAATTGCCTGGGGAGGCAATCTCCTAAGCACTTTCTGTTTAAAGTTTTAATGTTAATCACCATGGATCAGCTGTCAGAAGCGACAACAATGAAAACTGCCAGGATGTCCCAAGGCCACAAAGGAAAGAACAATGTCCCTTTAAACCAATTAAAATACTGCGCAGCTAATGAGGCTAACTCTCATCTATTAATTTCCCAAATGGCCACAAGAGAGAAAAACAAGTATTAGGAATTCATTGTCAACCTCCAGGACAGGGCACACTGCTGAGGGGGTAACTCCCACTGTCTCCCGTGGCATTTTAAATTGTTTATAATGAAATGGGCGTAAAAAGTCCTAATGGTTCCATGAGACAAAGAGAGCCCCTGTGAGTCACACACGCTGGGCTGAATTCTTACTATAAGTCGGCAGAGTTGGCAGGATTCAAACACTGCTTTCCCAGGGGTCATCCATTTTTTCCATGTCACAAAAATGTCATCTTGTCACCGAATTGTAAGATGCGTGTATTTGCAAAGGTTAGTTCTGCTGCACGCAGACCCTACACCAACCATTCATCTGTTGTAAAGGAGGGTCATCCCACAGGAGTGTGAAACGATGTCCCCCACAAGAGGCACTTAATAAATAAATAATAAAATAGAAACCATTCAAGTTTATTAACAGGGTCGCTTATGATGACCTCTTTCTAAAAGAAACTGCGCAACATACATTACCCCAGACCTGATTAGTACTTTGATTAGCTACTGATGATCAAGAAAAGGGAATGACCTTCATGTCTTTTTCCTTATTTATTTCATGTAAACATTAATCGAGTTCTCACCAAACGGCAGGTAGGTGTCAGAACACAAAATGAGGATAGGATTTGCACACAAGGCAGAAAATGTCCCCTTGAATGTGAAAAAGACCTAATTAGCATGGAGGATAATTAATTCAGAAGGAAAAAGAAGAACCCACGCCCATTTTTCACAGTATAAATCCGGTATCTTCGAGTTAGATGGGGTTAAGCATAACCAATGAAAACCCACGAAAGCCAATCAGGACTTAGGAAATTGGAATTTTCCTCCTAGGAGTCAGTTTCCATGGGCAGCTGATAAGGCAGGGAGGAGAGTTCCATGCCAGGACCAAAAATCATACATGTAACTGTCGATTTGAGAGCCTGGACAATGCAGGTTAAGCGGGGAAAATACCTCCTGAGTATCTTCACTGTCAGAACTAGTAAGAGCTTAAATCAGAGTGAAAATAGTCACTGTATGTGAGCAGGTCATCAGTAAAAGTTATGATTAGATCACACCCTTCTGGTTTTGTATAAACTCAAACAGATTGTAGGATTCAAGGGGTCAGCGGTCTGCATTCGTCCTCTGTGACATTTTCCTCCTATAGATCTCTTTGTTCAGAAGCCTGGCTTGGGCCCGCCCTCTCCTGGCCTCCTGCTCCTTGAAGGGAGAATGGATGCCACCAGATCCTTACCATGGCCCGCTCCCCGCCCACTTGCTGGCCACACCCCCACACACTAGTCCTCTGCAACAGAGAAAAAGAAATGAGCGTTCTTCAGCCCACTTCTGAGCCTCCTGGAACCTTCCTCCCAGCTCCGTTTCAGGCACACACTAATCTCATCATAGAAGGTGGTGAGTGTTTCATCATGTCTGAAAGCACAACTCAGCAACTCAGCCTCTAATCTTGGCATCATTCTTTCAGAGCTGGCAACTCAGGGGAGTTACCTGATGTCTGAGCCTTGTTCCCAGGTTGGTTAATGAGAATATTATCAACCATGTCAAATAAAAATCATTAAGAGGATTACTAGCAGTGCCTCTTATGTATAAGCTTTGTTTTAATAGCTTTATAAATATAAACCCAGTTAATCTTATAAAGTAGGTGATTAACTTTTTTTAAAAACATGTGAAGAAACTGAGGCGCAGAGAATTTAAAATACCTGTCAAAAGTAGCACAGCTATTAAGTGGCAGAGCAGGGATTTGAACCCATGGCATGTGGCCTCAGAGTCCTCAGTCTACCTTCTATCTAATTCCTCAGTCACACCAACATGCTCAAAGCACCAAGCCGTGCCTAGCACAAAACAGATGCTAGAAATTTCTGTTTCACATTGCTCTTGCTGTGCGTATGTCTGCCATAGTCTTCCCTAATATCATTCTTTATGGCAAAGAAAAGAAGATGTGAAGGAAACATAACATAGAGATGGGTAAATGGATGGGTGGGTGGGTGGATAGATGGAAGGACATATGTTTGGATGAACGGATGGATGAGTGGATGGATGGATAGATGGATGGATGGATGGATGGATGGACAGATGGATGGATAGGTGGATGGGAGGGTAGGTGGATGGAAGGACATATGTATGTATGGATGGATGGGTGGTTGGTGGATGGATGGGTGGTTGGTGGATGGATGGGTGGATGGGTCAGTGAGAAGGCAGATAGAAGGCTATATGTATGTATAAAGGGATGGGGTGGCTGGGTGGCTGGTTGGCTGGATGGATGAGCGGACAGATGGGTTATAGCTAGCTGGCTAGATAGACAGATAACTCGTGCAACTCTTATTTGGAAAGACAGATTGTATTCTACCTAAAAAGCATCTGAAAGAAACTGTAGGATGAAACATTTAAAGATAAAATAAGATAAACCCCGGATGTCAGCTAGGTCATCTTTCCAATCAATGCTCAGATTTCCTTAATACCTTCCCTGCCAAGTCCCCAGCTTCTGCTTTGCACACACACACCTACACACACGTACGCACGTGTGGGCACACACGTGCATAAACACACATTCACATGATGATGGGGAGTTACCCGCTTCTCCAGGCAGGCTTCCCACTCTCAGAGAGCTCAGACAGAAAAGTCTTCATCACCTGACATCCGCCTCCCTACAGCTCCCATTGTTGTCCTAGTCCCTCTGTGTTTTTCATGACCACCTCACAGAAACCTGTCAATTGCGATCATATGCACACAAAATATCTCCAACCTGGGCCTCACTGCCTTGGGCAGATGACACAGAGCCTTACGGGCTGCAGTGAGGGTTAGGGTTTTACCAAGAACATGCCAGCACAGGGCTTCCAGCAAATGTCCCAGTCAGGGTCATGAAAAGAGCCCCCCGGCTAGTGTATGGACAATGGACCAGGGCCCGGGGATGGACGTGAGGTCAGTGCAGGAGGCCAGTGAAGACAGGGCGATGGTCAGGCCTCAGATGGTGGCCGTGAGAGGGCAAGAGGGCAGGGGGAAGCAGCCCTGCCGAGGATGTGTTAGGACGACGCAGACCATTGGCCTGGTTAGTCCCCGTGTTTGCTCACATGGAACTACTCATGTGTCTGGTTAAAAACGGGAGGTATTTTCAAGGAGGACAAGCTGCCCACACGGAGATGGGGAACTGTACTTGTCCCCAGGACTGCTGTAACAAACCGTAACCAATGGGGTTTCAACACCAAAACCAAGAGGTTGCAAGGAGTGGTTCCTTCTGGGGGTTACAAGCCTACACCCCCTCCTAGCTGGCAACGCTCAGGAAATCCCCGATCCCTGCCTCCGTCTTCACAGACAGCTATCCCTCTGTGTCCAAACTTCCCAATTCTTTTTTTTTTAAAGATTTATTTATTTATTTATTTATTTGACAGAGATAGCAAGTAGGCAGAGAGGCAGGCAGAGAGAGAGGAGGAAGCAGGCTCCCTGCTGAGCAGAGAGCCCGATGCGGGACTCGATCCCAGGACCCTGAGATCATGACCCAAGCCGAAGGCAGAGGCTTTACCCACTGAGCCACCCAGGTGCCCCCAAACTTCCCAATTCTTATAAGGACACTCGTCATACTGCATTAGGGCCCACCTGACAGATGTCACCTCAGCCCCATCATATCTGCAAAGAAGCTATTCTGAATAGGGGCACATTCACTTGACTTAAGGGCTTAGGACTTCAGTTTATGCTTTTTGGGGGACACAATTCAACCTGTAACCATCTCCCAGGGATGGTAGTCCCTCACGATCAACAGGATATCCAAGTAGAAATGGGTTAGCCATTGCAGGAGGTGTGCTAGAGAAAACATTTCCACTCCGCGCCAGCAGTTTAGGCCAGATGATCTCCAAGATTCTTTGTAGCATCAAGACTCTACAGACGTCCTCACTCTTCTCCCAGGGAGGAAGGGCCACCTTCATCACGGCTCCCTCCAGGACTTCCTGTTCGGATGCCACCTTGTGAGGAAGGCTGCTCCCCATGCACTGACTTAACCCAGCGCTCCCACTCCACGTGGTGGTTTTGCAGGGACTCTTCACCTGTTTATATTTCACGTGTGTTTACTTTACGTCCAACCACAGACGGCGTATGAGCGTGAGGACTTTACTGTAGTCCCTGCTGTATCTAGAGAGTGCCTGGCAAGAGGAGCTGCTCACTAAATGTCTTCCAAATGGATGAACCAAAAGCCTAAACTCATGGGGCCACAATCTATCTGGGAGCCTGACTCCCTCCCTCTTCCTCTGGCTCCTCCATCTGCCCTAGGCCACACCTGCCGGGTGAAACCTCTCTGTTTCCTGTTTCTGGCTTCCGGTGTCAGAGCAGGAGCCCTCCCCCAACACCCCAAACAATGTCGTGGCCCCTACCACCTGCACCCTGTACCATCTTGCAA
The DNA here is from genome assembly GCA_004024625.1 of Mellivora capensis. Classification (NCBI taxonomy): domain Eukaryota; kingdom Metazoa; phylum Chordata; class Mammalia; order Carnivora; family Mustelidae; genus Mellivora; species Mellivora capensis. Next base: position 62,546 of record PISX010010226.1, read on the forward strand.
AGACTGTCTGAGTCTATCTTCTCTGTCAACTGTGAGTTTCTGGTTTTGACCCAGCTCAGCATCCATGGTTCATGGGAAATGGCTCTGAATGAGAAAGTGCCCAGGAAATACTGGTTGGGCAAGGGAATAAATGAGCGATGCAGGAAGGAGGGCTGTGAGGGGCTGCCCTGCCAGCTGCAGGGTCAGCTTATATCATAATCTTTGGTAACAACACTTCTACTACACAGTGGATGTCCCCCAGCATCAAAATACCCATGACATTCAGGAATCTCAAACTGATGTCCCCCGGCCCCCACGCAGACCGCAGCAATCAGAAGGGAGTATCCTCCCAAAGAGATCTGTGCACATGAGGGAACCAGGCGTCTTGGAGAGTTTCATGTGTTTGTGAAAAAATAGACAAAAATAGCAAAAACAACAAAGCATAGATTTTCAAAGTAAAAAGTCTGAACTAAATCCCTGGGTAAGCATCACAACATGAAATCGATGAATGCTTGAAAAGAAAGGCTCTTTGCAAGTCCCACCGAAATTGGAGCAGCAAGGGGGCTGGACAGAGTTCTGGAGTCAGTATTCACCTTCTCATGGGCCGATGGACCCCAATCTGGATCAAAGCCTGAAGCCCACACCCAGCCGTCCAGCTTCCATAACCGCCTGGCCTCCCTCTCCAGCTAATCGCCCACAGCGTCCCACCCAGCCACAGGTCAACAACCCAGGAAAAACCTGATGGCCTGGGGTTTCCGGAAGCTTAAGCCCCTGCCTGAGTCACTGCTATCCCCAGTCAGCCTCCCCGGTGATCGACCACACATCAAACCTCCAACACACAAACCTCTCCCAGCAAGAAGGGTTCTAATGCCAGGTCCTCAGAGCACCAGAGATCACCTCCTTCATGGTGCCCGGCACCATATGTAATCACACACTTTTTCTGTGTGATTCTCTCATGAATGCCTGTCTCCCTGACTACACACTCTGAGCCCTGGGGGTCAGGACCTGGCTTGTTGGACCCACAGTAGCATTGCTAGCCTTCACACCCACTGTGGACTGAACAGGGCATGACATGCTCAGGTAGAGCAAGGAATTAGAAGCCAGGAGGCACTGGGTAACTGCAGCCCATTCCTGTGAACTCTATGAGGCTAAGTCATAGAAGGAAACTACAGAGTCCTATGGGTGGAAAAGAGCCAAGAACTAAAGGGTCTGGAAACAGGTCAATCACTTGGCGCATGCCCGGCCAGAGCCCTGGTTCTCAGCCCTGGGCATAGAGGAGCTAGTTAAACCCTCACCTCCCATGGGGCATACAACATCACCACTCTGGGTTCAGATGAGGCCCCAGAGGCACAGGGTTGTACTCAAGGTCAAGATGATTAGGTGGCAGATCAGGAGTAGGGGACAAGCACTGTGTGCAAATGGTCCAGGCTAAACCCAGGCCACATGCTCTGCTCACCAGGCAAGGAGACACAAACACCTCTTCCGTATGCAACAGATGTCTAGCCTCGTTCATGAGAAGGAAATAAGCAGATTAGAGCTACAAGGAAATGCCATGGTTTCCTATCAGACTGCCACAGATAGAATAATCTAGAGCTGCTGTGACTTGGGTATGCAACACAGGGACTCCCCTATGCTAGACGGTAACTGGCCTGGCCTCAATGGTGGGCAATTGGACAGCATCTACGAAAAGCACAAAATAAGGCAATTCCTCTTTGAAGAATCCAAGCTGCAGTAAACTTTGTGCGCAGCCCTCAGTGCGGGAATTTGACAGCCCTACAGTCACCGGGGGCTAGGGAGCACAGGGCCACCACATGGGCTCTGCACTCAGACCACCTGGGCTCACATCCTCCTATTTGCTGCATGACTCTGGACAAATGACTTACACGCTGTGCTTTAGTTTCCTCATCTGTAAATAGTCCTTAGCTCAGAGGCCGCTCTGAGAAGTAGATAAGTTAATGCACATAAAATAGTCAAAGCTATACTTGCCAACAGGATCCAATAGGAATTGAAAAGGGTTATTCACCACGACTGAGTGGGATTTATTCCTGGGCTGCAAGGGTGGTTCAACATCCAAAAAGCAATCAATGTGATACACCACATTAATAAAAGAAAGGACAAGAACCATATGATCCTTTCAATAGATACAGAAAAAGCATTTGACGAAATACAGCATCCTTTCTTGATGAAAACTCTCCATAGTGTAAGGACAGAGGGAACATACCTCAACATCATAAAAGCCATACAGGGAAGACCCACAGCTAATATCATCCTGAGTGGGGGAAAAACTGAGAACTTTACCTCTAAGGTCATGAACACAACAGGGATGTCCATTCTCACCACTGCTGTTCAACATAGTACTAGAAGTCCTAGCCTCAGTAGTCAGACAAGTAGAAATAAAAGGCATCCAAATCATAAAAGGAGTAGTCAAACTTTCATTCTTCATAGACAACACAACATTCTATGTATAAAACCGAAAAGACTCCAGCAAAAAATTGCTAGAACTGATGCAGCAATTCAGCAGAGTTGTAGGATATAAAATCAATGCACAGAAATCAGTTGTGTTTCTATACACCATAAATGAGGCAGAAGAAAGTGAAATCAAGGAATCGACCCCATTTATAATTACACCAAAAACCATAAGACACCTAGGAATAAACCTAACCAAAAAGGTAAAAGACCTATACTCTGAGAGCTACAGAACACTTACAAGAGAAATTGAAGAGGGCACAAAGAAATGGACAAACATTCCATGTTCATGGATTGGAAGAACAAATATTGTTAAAATATCTATGCTATCCAAAGCAATCTACACATTCAACACAATGCCTGTCAAAACATCATCGGTATTTTTCATGGAGTTGGAGCAATTCTAAAATTTGTATGGAACCACAAAAGACCCCAAATAGCCAAAGTCCTGGTGAAAAAGAAAACCAAAGCTGAGGCATCACAACGCCTGACTTCAAGCTCTATTACAAAGTTGTGATCATGAAGACTGGCACAAAAACAGACACACAGATCAATGGAACAGAGCAGAGACTCCAGAAATGGACCCTCAACTCTATGGTCAACTAATCTTCAACAAGGCAGAAAAGAATACCCAATGGAAAAAAGACAGTCTTTTTCAACAGTGTTAGGAAAATTGGACAGCCACACGCAGAAGAATGAAATTGGACCACTTTCTTACACCATACACAAAAATAAACTCAAAATGGATGAAAGTCCTAAATGTGAGACAGGAATCCATCAAAATCCTAGAGAAGAACATAGGCAGCAACCTCTTTGACCTCAGCCACAGCTTCTTGCTAGACATGTCTCCAGAAACACAGAAAACAAAGCAAAACTGAACTATTGGGCATCAAGATAAAAAAAAATCTTTTGCAAAGCAAAGGAAACAGTCAACAAAACTAAAAGAAAACCTACAGACTGGGAGAAGATATTTGCATTTGTTCTATCAGATAAAGGGCTAGTACCCAAAATCTATAAAGAACTTATCAAACTCAACACCCAAAACACAAAAATCCAGTCAAGAAATGGGCAGAGGACATGAACAGACATTTCTCCAAAGAAGACATCCAGATGGCCAAACAGACACATGAAAAAGTGCTCCACATCACTCTGCATCAGGGAAATACAAATCAAAACCACAATGAGATACCACCTCACACCAGTCAGAATGGCTAAAATTAAGAAGTCAGGAAACAACAGATGTTGGCAAGAATGAGGAAGAAGGGGAACCCTCCTATACTGTTGGTGGGAATGTAAACTGGCGCAGCCACTCTGGAAAACAGCATGGAGGTTCCTCAAAAAGTTAAAGCCAGAGCTACCCTATGACCCAGGAATTGCACTGCTAGGTATCTATTTAAAGAATACAGATGTAGTGATCCATAGGGGCACGTGCACCCCAATGTTTATAGCAGCAATGTCCACAATAGCCAAACTATGGAAAGAGCCAGGATGTCCACCGACAGATGAACGGATAAAGAAGATGTGGTATGTATATGTGTATATACATATATATATGGTATAAATATATATACCATACATTTATATATATATAGATATAGATATATAGATATATATATAATGGAATACTACTCAGTCATCAAAAAGAATGAAATCTTTCATTTACAATGATGTAGATGGATCTAGACGGTATTATGCTGAGTGAAATAAGTCAGTCCAAGAAAGACAAATACCATATGATTTCACTCATACGTGGTATTTAAGAAACAAAGCATGAACATAGGGGAAGGGAGGGAAAAATAAAATAAGATGAACTCGAAGATGGAGACAAACCGTAAGAGACTCTTAACTCTACGGAACAAACTGGAGGGTTGTTGGAGGGGAGGCGAGTGGGGGGACTGGGGTAACTGGGTGACTGGCATTAGGGAGGGCACGTGATGTGATGAGCCCTGGGTGTTACATGCAACTGATGAAATCACTGACCTCTACCTCTGAAACCAGTAATACATTATATGTTAACTAAGTTGAGTTTAAATAAATAATTTAAAACAATCAGAGCCATAGGATCCATGCCTGGCACAGGGAACAGACTGCCTTCAGTGCAGGAATGAGAAAACAATTTGATTTTCACAGTTATGGTCTTTTGTGCCACTCTAATTCTTTGTCTCGTTCATTATTTACTATTTAAAAAATTGGCTAAGCGACAGAAAAAAGAAATGTGGGCATTAATCAGAGTTGGGGACTATGAGCATGCTCTTCCCTGGGGCACAGGCAGTTTCTGGGTAGCTTCCAACAGCCTCTCTCTGGGCTGCTATGTGGGGCTGGTGCCAGACCAATCACACATAGGAAGGTCAAGGTGGTGGCCCAGAGCAGGACCCCAAACATCTGCTAGAAGCATTGCAATCCCCAGAAAAGTCAGCTGTTCTCCTGCCTGCCTGTGTGGACTACATGTTTGTGACAAGTATCCATTGGGTGAGGACTGGTGAATCAAAATGGCCAGGGCCAGTGAGGGGCCATGCCCTTCTCCCTTTTCCTGGGGCTCCTTCACGTGGAGGAGCTCTGTGAGGGAACTGAAGGGGGGCCAGGGGCTGGCAGTCAGCATGAGCAGCCACAGCACCTGGTGTCCTGGAGCAGGCGGTCCCTGAAGTAGGATTTATGGAGAGGCAAGCAGTGTCTCACTGCGGGGCTCACAATGCCTGCACATAAAGTCACATCCTTCAACCTAGCTTTTCAGTGTAGATGAAAGTGATGGCTGATTTATTCTTTCGGCCAGGTTGGAGAACATGCCTGATGTATGTCTTTTTTTTCTTTTTTTAAAGATTTTATTTATTTATTTGACAGAGATCACAAGTAGGCAGAGAGGCAGGCATAGAGAGAGAGAGGAGGAAGCAGGCTCCCTGCTAAGCAGAGAGCCCAATGTGGGGCTCAATACTAGGACTCTGGGATCATGACCCGAGCCGAAGGCAGAGGCTTTAACCCACTGAGCCACCCAGGCACCCCCCTTGCCTGAGGTATGTCTTATTTCCCACTGGCTCAGGACTCCAGGTTGAGGGGAGATGGGAGCTCTTTTAGGACCCCCTCAGATACTCCAACAGTTGAGGTGATTTCTTTTATCTCTAAGAAACCCCTAAGAGGAGGCATGAGCCTCGTGGCCTGGACGGGGCGGTGTGGATTAGGTGGGACGCTAAGTCAGGGAGAACATCACATTGCGCCAGGCAAAGTCTCACCAGACCAGGTGTAAACCACTCATGCACTGGGGCTTTCGAGGCTATTCCAGCTTGTACGATCTCATGGTGATGTATTTATCCATCTGTGACCTGTTTCCCCGGTAGACGGAGGGCATCTTGGGGCTGCTTACTTTTCTCATCTTCCTCTCCCGCACCTCGCCTACCACAGTGCTAGGCGCTCAGCGGGGACTCAGAAAGCACCTGCTGGAAGGAGGAAAGCATCTCCTCCCAGAAACCCTCACCTTGCCAGGAAGAGGACCTTACGGGTTGCCATGGAAACCAGATGGGCATTACTGCAGCTTTGCTCCACCGCAGTCCCCGTCTGTCCCCCATAAAAAAATCCCGCTTTGGCTTGTCAGCCGCTGGCAGGAACCTGCGGCACCTCGTGGGAACTAGGCAGCAGGGCACAGCTCTGCGGATGGGGTTTCCGTCTCGACCAGCAGACTCCACCCCAGAGCATCTGCAGGGAGGCAGCAGGCCAACACCGTGACCTCAGCCTAGTGAAACTGACTTTGGGCCCCTGGCCTCCAGCCCGATGACAGAAGAAGCTCTGTTCTCTGGAGCCCCCGAGTGTGTGGTCACTTATTAGAGCAGCCACAGGAAACACCTCCCGTCCGTCTCCTGCTCCCCTAAAACAGAGAGTCTGGGGCCAGCTTCTGTCCTAGCAGCCTAGGGGGCAGCCACAGCTAGCCACCCCCTTGATAGATAAGACACCCAGAGTCACGCAATAGTAAGTGCCCCTGCTAGGACTCACACCAGGTGGTCTTGCTTCTCAACCTGATCTCTCACCCCTGGGCTCCACGCCCCCACCCCCCCACCCCGACCTTTGGCAGCCTCTGCACCTCCCCCTGGAGCCCTGCAGGAGCAAATCCCTCATCAGGGCTGGGCTGGGACCTCCAGCCTCACGTGGGCATGCTACCTTCCCAGTAACTCTCTGGCTTCTGCTAGTAAGCTACCTCCCCACTCTTCAGGACTGTGCCATACCTTCCCACAGTCCTCCCCTCTTCTTCCCAATGTCCTCACCTGTATGTTCCTGAGAAGCGTCACACGGGTACGTGCCTTGTTCACATCTCCCATCCACACCCTGCACACATCTCTGTGTTCTCTGGACCTTTCTTCCCGGAGGGCCCAGCCCCTCCCCTGTGCCGACACAGGAGCACTGGCTCCCACCTTCTCGGTACCCTCTTCCCTGCAACTGTCCCTGCTCTCCCCTCAAACTCTCAGCCTCCCCCCATCTGCAGACCATCCCCCACAGAATGCTCAGAGCCTCTGGCATCACCCTAAATGTCCTTCTCCTAGCCCTGGGCTCCCTTGGTCTGCTGCTCCCCTGTGCAGCAGAGTGGGTGAGTCACAGCGATGATGGTGGCCACTGCATTCGCCCTGTGCTTCCCAAACCTGCTCTGGCCCTCGGCCATGTCCCGGCAGTAAAACCAGGACACCTTCCAGTCTTCACCTGACTGAACCACAGGCAACACCAGACACAGCTGTTCACCCCTTCTTCTGGGATCCCTTTTCTCTTGGCTTTCCTGCTCTCACTGCCCTGGTTTCCTGTTACCTTTCTGACAATGTAAGGGCTGCAGTTCCTGAGGGCACCGTCCCGTTTCCCTCCCCTCGATGCCACTCTCCACTCTCCAGGGGCTCCCTCCTGGGTCCCCATCCTGCCACCCCCAGCCCCAAGCCCGCATCTGAACAGACATCAACAGTCTAGGCATCTTCAACTCACCCAGACCAGAAGCACCTCTGGATCCTTCCTCAAAACTCAATCTTCCCTCTTCTCTTGTCTTAGGAAGCAGCACAGCCACAAACTGACAGCTCTTCTCCCACAAAGACCACTTCTAAGCTGTCAGTAGGTGCCACTCATCCTCCCTCATCTGTCCCTGGATTCCACAGGCCCCCATGTAGCCCTTGGGAGGGACATCACACAGAGCTACAGCCTGGGGGTCCTCCTGGGAAACGGGCCCTGAGTGACTCAGGCCCCTGCGGAGTCTAGCCAGACCACAGCCAAGGGAGCTGGTGAAGGCCGATGGAATAGCCGCTCTGCAAGGGGGTCCCTGCCATGGCCGGACTCCCTGGGATGGACTCTGGGCTGCCTATGAAGCCATGTCACACCTGGGAATGCACTGTGTTTACTTCTGATTTGAGCAATGCCGCACCTTCTCACATCTTAGCTGTGAAGTTAACCCTACAGCTTTGAACGCACCTGCTGGTGACTCTCCATCAGGCTTGTGGGGGAAGCTGCTCTGGGGCACACTTGTGCTGGCTCGGCGTGACCCTAAAGCCCACTTCCGCGTGCCCCTGCCATGCTGGCCTCATCCCCTCCTAGACCCTCAAGGGCCCACCTATGTCCCTTCCTGTGCTCCGCCCATTTGGCCCCCACAGGATGCTCATCACTCGGGTCTTGGTTCCCCCGACCCTCCACTTAGGGGGTTCTCCTGGAGTCCCCAGGCAAAAGTGAAACCCTGCTTTTCTCTAACAGAACCCCTTCCCCTTGAGAGCCCCGCCACATTGTGGAACTACAGGGTTAGCCGTGCACGTCTTTGTGTTCTGCCCGCGTGTTTCCCATGATGACCCACACCCGGACGCCACACCAGCATCGAGCCAGGGCCTCCCAGTGATTGCACACAGGAGCAAACAACCCAGAAAGGGCAAAGGAACCACAGAAACTTTGGGTGAGTCGCTTAATTTCCCTGAAGTTAATTTCCTGTTTAAGTTCCAGAAATGAGAAACAAGATTATATCTCCATAGTGTTAATATAAAATAAAATATAAAATAAAAAGAGCATAGTTGTAAAAAAAACACAGAAAAACCAGTACCACATAGCCGGCACACAGAAACCATTCACTACGTGGATCTAGAAGCCTTGATTCAACCAATACTCACTGAACGCTGACTCTGTCCGAACCATAATTCGGAGACAGCGTAGAAGGGGAAGACATACAAATGGCTATCAGACACATGAAAAAATGTTCATCATCACTAGCCATCAGGGAGATACAAATTAAAACCACATTGAGATACCACCTCGCACCAGTTAGAATGGCCAAAATCAGCAAGACAGGAAACAACGTGTGTTGGAGAGGATGTGGAGAAAGGGGAACCCTCTTACACTGTTGGTGGGAATGCAAGCTGGTGCAGCCACTCTGGAGAACAGTGTGGAGGTTCCTCAAGAAGTTAAAAATAGAGCTTCCCTATGACCCTGCAATTGCACTACTGGGTATTTACCCCAAGGATACAGATGTGGTGAAAAGAAGGGCCATCTGTACCCCAATGTTTATAGCAGCAATGGCCACGGTCGCCAAACTGTGGAAAGAACCAAGATGCCCTTC
>PISX010010227.1:0-33820 GCA_004024625.1 Mellivora capensis
AGCAAGGAGCCCGATGTGGGACTCGATCCCAGGACGCTGGGATCATGACCTGAGCTGAAGGCACTGCTTAACCAACTGAGCCACCCAGGCGTCCCTTAAGTGTATTTTTAAACTTTTTCCCAACCCACCATCTTTCCTGATAACTATTCCTTATTTCTTCTTTTAGGCTTTGTCTTCTTAACACAATGAACAAGAATCTGACACATCTGGCACATACCCCTCAATTTGCTAAATGCTTGAAAATATATTTCATGTCATTCATCTGGCCTAGTTTCCCTCCATCAGAAGTATGAGTGATGCCATATATTTTTCCAAAAGCAAAAAAGTTCCCTGCACCAATGCAAAGACCAACCAGACAGGACTGAGAAGACAAGGGCTCAAGTCCTTTCTCAGCAACTACCAAACTAAGTAACCTTACATAAGTCACTCAACTTCACTGGTCCCATCTCCTTGCAGTAGTAGTAATATAACTGATGACAAATACTGGTATTTACTGGGTGCTTACTAATGTTAGGCACAACATTGCATGCATTGTTCTAAGCAATTCTCACATCAATCTTATGAAGGACACACTTATTTTTATTTTCTAAGATTTAAGTAATCTCCAGACCCCATGTGGGGCTCAAATTTACCACCCTGAGATTAAGAGCTGCATGCTTCACTGACTGAGCCAGCCAGGTGCCCCAAAAGACACTTATTATCCCCATTTTACAAATGAGACTGAAGCTTAGAGAACTTAAATTTGTCCAAGGTTATGCAGCTAGTTAAGTAGTAGACCCTAGAGCTCTAAGTCTCAGCTCTTAAACATGATGTCATAGTGCATTAAAAACATTTTAAATTGGAGAGGTTACATTAGATGATCTCTAAGGTCATTCCCGTCTAAAAATTCTAATTTTAAGAAATGCTTAAGGGATATTAAGATAAAAGAAACAAACTTTGCATTATAGTAGGCAGTAGGCATATAAAGTTGAGATTGGATCTTCGCCCTCCAACAAATAACATACTGTCATATTATAACACACAGAATGCAAAGGAAACAGAGGTGCTGGTGAAACGGTTATTAAAGAGAGGCTTTATGGAGGCAATATCACTTTAGTTCAGTTTTAAAAATAAGTTAGGTAGAAACATAGGTGACATTCTAGGCAAAGTAAAGTATGTAGAAGGCATGGTTATCATGAAACAGCACTATGTATTTGATATGATTGCAGTGAGAATCAACAAGGGGAAGGAGTGCTGCTCGGTGGGGAGTCTTTTTCTCCTTCCAAGTAAATAAAATCCTTTTTTTTTTTTTTTTAGGATTATTTTATCTGAGAGAGAGGGCAACAGAAGGGGGAGGGGCAGAAGGGAGAGGGAGAAGCAGACTACCTACTGAGGGGAGCCTGATGCAGGATTCGATCCCAGGACCCTGAGATCATGACCTGAGCCAAAGGCAGATGCTTAGGCGCCCAAATAAATGAAATCTAACAAAACCCCGAAAAACAAAAAAAAAAAACCACACATCACCAACAAATCTAATGAATTTCTTACTCATACTAGCACAAATCATACTTCTCAAATAACCGCTGCCCTATGCTTAAGCCATTCTAATAATCAACATCTCTGTAGATTCTTCTTGTAGAAATGACTAAGATTAACCAGAATGGCCAATGTTGTTCCTCTGACACATGTATTAGAAATTTAAAGATTATAAAAATGTTGTGGGATATATTACACAGAGAATCTATAAAACATATTTACAATGAAAAGAACAGCCAGTAATTACCACCCAAGTCAAGAAAAGGGTAAACTGAATGCCAGAGAGGCAAAAACATCCATGTATCTGGAGATCAAAAGAAAACCCTTAATTTGTAGTTCATCCCTGAATTATGTCGAATTTTGTTAATAAAAGTAATATATAGCTTTCCCTATCCAAAGCATCCAAGCTGCTTTGTGAAGTCTCTAAACTACTGGGGGAAAGAAATCAAGTTTCATATCAGATCTGACATCTCTCCCTCCTTGACTGTATCTTACATACTATGGTTAAACTAATCTAATCTATGGCTCTACTTATAATAACTGCAACAAAGGAACCATATTCCCTACAGAGGTTGAAGATTTTTAGCCTGTCACTCATGGTCTTCCATCATTTCACCTTAACTTTTTCATAGTTACAAATGACTCCCCTTGTGTACATGTATTCAGTGCTTTTTAACTGTTTGTTACTGATCTATTTTATTTTTATTTAAAGATTTTATTTGAGAGAGAGTGAGTGAGCACGCACACAGAGGCAGAGAAAGCAAAAGATTCTCCGCTGAGCACAGAACCTGACTTGGAGCTCAATCCCAGGACCCTAAGCTGAAAGCAGACACTTAACCGAAAGCCACCCAGGTGCCCCATCACTGGTCTTTTTAAATTATTAGGATGCAACTGATGTTTAATGTGTCAGTCAAGAGATATGGGCATTAGATTTCATGTTAGTTTCCCTTCCTGGATTTAAAGGTGTAATAAAATGATTTATGAATGCTGAATTTGATCCTTAATATCGTGTCTTTTCTAAGTCCTTTTTTTTTTTAAAAGAGAGCGAGCAGGGGGAGGGGCAGAGAAGGAGAATCTTAAGCAGGCTCCACATCTAGCACAGGAGCCTGACATGGGGCTTGATCTCACAACCCTGAGATCATAACCTGAGCCGAAATCAAGTCAGACACTTAACCCACTGACCCACGCAGGTGCCCCCAAATGTTAAGTTTCTTAAGTATATAAAATAAAACAGGCTCTTAAATCAGCTACCTGAATCTCCTCCATCTTTTCACCCTTACCTAAAACTGACTGAAATAACATAACCAATTAACTTGACAGGGTTTCGGAATTAAAGTGATTTTTTAAAAAAGATTTATTTACTTGGTGACAGAGAGACAGCGAGAGAGGGAACACAAACAGGGAGAGTAGAAGAGGGAGAAGCAGGCTTCCCGCTGAGCAGACAGCTGGATGCAGGGCTCGATGCCAGGATCCTGGGACCATGACCCGAGCTGAACGCAGACAGACGCTTAACAACTGAGCCACCCAGGTGCCCCAATCAAAGTGATTTTTTTTTTAAAGATTTTATTTTTTATTTATTTGACAGACAGAGATCACAAGTAGGCAGAGAGGCAGGCAGAGAGAGAGGAGGAAGCAGGCTCCCCGCAGAGCAGAGAGCTCAATGTGGGGCTCGATCCCAGGACTCTGGGATCATGACCTGAGCCGAAGGCAGAGGCTTTAACCCACTGAGCCACCCAGGTGCCCCAATTAAAGTGATTTTTAAAAATTTTTTAAAAAGAGGAATTGTGGCACAAACGAGTGACATACTTTTAAAATAAACTATGTGCATGAATTAAATGTACAAACACATCACTATTTTTATTTGCATTTAAGCCAAATGCGCTGTAAGACAGTTACTTAGGATATCTGATCCATATTTTATCCATTAACACAAATTTCAGAACGTAAAGTATAACAATAGTTTCTACTTTACTATTCAAATCCACTTATTTTTATCCAGAATACAGTATTTATAAAATACCTCCTGCAACAAAACCAACATTATTAGGGGGTTGTTTGAATTATTTTTTAATGGCTATAGTGGAGCCCACTTTCCTCATTAAGTAACTATAGGGATTTAACATTCTTTAAGTTGCTTGAATACAAACAAGAATGTGGTACTGATAATTAAATATGTATCAATTCATTCAAACATTCAAGATAAAAGGACTTATTTTTTTACTTAGACCAAAAATGAATTTTGAAAATATATTTAAATATGCTGTCCCAACCACTGTTAACACACACTTCTTTATGCCCTCACAAAGTATGGTCCAGGAGTTGTGATTTTTGTGCTTCCACAGTTCTTTCTATTTGGGCAGTTATCAATCATCTTCTTTCTCAATATATGTCTTTGCATTAACCCGTGCCATTTGCCTGGCCAGGTACCTGTCTCTAGCTGACATTACAGTTTCTGCATTGCTTCGCTTTGCAAACTTGTTCCCCACCTCAGGTGGTCTCTCTTGTTCTTTGCCCATCTCTTGGCTTCCCTCTGTGAGTCTGTGTTTTGCTCCTAGAGATGTTTCAGAACTGGAGGGTTTCTCTGGGTTTCTTTCTTTGTCCTTTTCCGTATTTCTCATTTTACTGGATCCTTCCTGGTCAAGAAACCTATCCTTTGCCCTAGAATTTGGGCTGCTTTCTTTTTTGTCTCGGCTTCTTTCTGAAGATTGAACACTTACTTCCCGTTGTTCTCTATCTCTGTACTTATCGCTGTTTTCATATCTTTCTTTCCTTGCTTTCATATGCTCTTCCTTTTCTTTGCTTTTCTCTTCCTTCTCTCCTCCTCGCTCACTGTGTCGGTTGTGATCATTTCGTTGTCTATCTCTGTCTTGTTCTCTTGGGGAGTATTTCTCCCTGTCTTTCTCCCTTTTCCAATCTCTGACATTTCTTTCTCTTTGGTCTCTTCCCCTCAGTTTATCTTCATATTCATGCCTCTTCCAGTGAGAATCTCTATGACTGGCCTCTCTGTGCCTATGAGAATCCTTCTTTTCTTTTCGGTAATCATGGTCAATGTAATAGTTTTCATGATCCCTGGATTGTCTCTCTTGGTGCTGATCTTCCCTTTTCTCATGAACTCTTGACTTGGACCTTTTTGTTTGGTATTTGGTACCATGCTCTCTTTCTTCACTAGAAGACCGTGAGTGTGCTTGAGTTCTCTGATGCTTGGAGTCACTCTCGGAGGTCTCTGTGACCTTTTTCCTTCTGCAGTTCACTTTATTATTTTCTTCCATTTCATCATTCTCCCTATTAGCATCAAAGTCACTGTCTGCATCTGGGTTTTCCTCTGCTTGCACAACAGTTTGGACACTGCTTTTCTCACGTGGTATTCTGTTCTCCGAACTTACTTCATCTGAATAACCTCTTGATTTCTCTTCCTTTATCCCAGATCTTAAAACAGATAATATAACACAAAATGCCACATTATCACTCTAGTAAGCACATGAAGTGGTCACGTAATTTTTCTCAGTACTTAAACCAATATAATTACTAAATGCAAAAAGGTGCTATTTACCCTGTAAACATCTGCAAACTAGTATTTTCCAACCATTCAGAGTATTTTCAGAAAAAGTTAGAAGTAAAATAGAAGCAAATTAGCCTTTCTGTATTGGACCACAAGAACCTTCAAGCATTAAGTCTGTGTAAGGTCTTCATTTTTGTTCAGCATGATAAAGAATAATTGGGAATAGTAAGACATATTCCGGATCTAAGTGCTATTTTCACAACATGAAGTTCAAGTTGCAGCTTTGACGGATTGTTATTCCTCTCTTTTCAAAAAATTCAATAGTCCTGGAAATAGCTGAAGATATTTTCACAGCAAAATGGCAGCAAAATCTAATTCTAAATATCACTACATAATCTCTTATGATTAAAAAGGCATGAGCATCCTAATATAACCCCTGGCACCTATCACAACAAAATAGGAATACGTGAATTCATCTGATTACAATAAAAAACACCAAAAATTATTTACATCACCTACATTTTCCCAACTGGTAAGTGTGGCTCATTTATCTACATTAGCCACACATTTATTCTTACTGATTACATAGTAATCGCACTAACAGAACTGTGGTTCTCTGGGAATTGCTGGCAGAACTGTCTTGGCTAAAGGATTATTTAATAGCTAGGAATTTCATTATTAGACTCCGAGAAAAGTACAACTATAAAATGACATTATGGGGGCGCCTGGGTGGCTCAGTGGGTTAAAGCCTCTGCCTTCAGCTCAGGTCATGATCCCAGGGTCCTGGGATCAAGCCCCGCATCGGGCTTTCTGCTCAGCAAGGAGCCTGCTTCCTCCTCTCTCTCTGCCTACTTGTGATTTCTGTCAAATAAACAAAATCTTTAAAAAAAAAAAAAAAATGACATTATGGAATTTCATGGCTGGCCTTACAACTATTCCAGAAGAAACTCTAATAGAAATTCTAATTTTCTACTCAAAAATCTCTCTTCAAATATACTTCTTTAGACTCCTAATTTTCATCAGTTTTGTAATCAAACCCGGAATTTGGCAGGGGGAGGAAAGGTGGAGTATAAATCTAATTCTGGCTCTTCAGCCCTAATTCTACTCTTTCCTTTTCCTATCAACACAGACTTAGATCCTCTAATCTCAATGTTTCTGTTCCAAAAAACCATTTACTCAGGTACAAGCTTAGGACAAATTCTCCCTTTTAACTTCAGCTTTATACTTATGATAGTCATTTCACCATTCCTATGATACCTTATAATTTTATCAAAAAACCCCTCCAATCCTTAATTTCTAGGCCAGTGCTAATGGACATATCTACAGAATGGTAATGTTCATATCTGTGCCATCTAATATGGTAGCCACTACCCAAATGTGGCAACTGAGTATTTGTAATGTAGCTACATATTAGGTAGTACATTTCTAGCCCTTGATATGCGAATCTTCTGTTTTATAGAGGCCATGTTCTATTTATGAAAATAAACCACTTCCCTTATGTACTATTTGAATATACATGTAGGATTACTGCAGAACAGAAATAAGTAATGTGGGTTTTTAATTAAGAAAGTGTAAATCCCTAACAATTTCATTAGGTCAGGTTTGGCTGACAACACAATATGCAATACTGCATTCCTTTATCTTTCAGAGGGTTAAAGTAATCCCATAACCACAGATCATGAATGGAATCTTTCTTCTACTATTCCATATGCTGCATCTTACCTGGCTTCACGAAAGCTGCATGTAGGTACTTCCTCTTCACCAACTGCTTGATTTAACAGGTGTCTATAAAATCCACTGAGATCTTTCTGCTTGGTTACATCCAAACGCGCTAAGAGGAGGCAAGCAAAGTGAGAGAAATATATTCAACAAGGCATGACACAGTTCAGTTTTTCAGATACAGAGAATGTAACATACATAGTGTATAAACTACTCTCTAGGTCTAGTTAGCAAACTACAGCCTGCAGGCCAAATGTGGCTTATTTTTATTGGAATGTAGACTTGTTCACTTATTGTTTAAGGCTGCTTTTGCATTAGAAAGGCAGAACTTAGTAGCTCCAGCAGAGATCATATGGTACACAAAGCCTAAAGTATTTACTTATCTGGTCCTTCACAGAACATCTGCCAACTGATATTCTATATAAACACGTAACACATGCTTAGAATATTATAGATTGGATTTTCTTCTATTTAAAATTGATGAGCATCTGCTAATTAAGCTATTTATAAGTATACAATGCACTTAGGTCTTGAGAAATGACCATGAGTACAAAATACTGAAGTAAAGCATTAAGACATTCTCTGGCTCCTGCACATCTTTTTCTTTCTTGAATTAATGTTACTATTTTTCTAAATGCCTACCCAGTTCCCTGAGTGATGTCACTCTAGTTTTCTAAACCCAGAAAACATAACTAGAATTTAAATCTTGGTTTAGAGTGCTTCTGACAAATATTGTGGTGTTATGACTTGTAATAAAGGTTTTTACATTTGGAATTATTTTCTAAGGCAATGAATTGTAATGGCTATAGTTTTAAGCAACAAAACAAGAGATGTGAATTCCAGTAGAAATAACAGTTACTAAAAGTACAGCTAAGTTTTTAGTCATCATTTCTTCTCTGTCTTATAATATCACAGACTATCATATCTACACCTTGAATTCATATAAATGAGGACCACAACATCTATAATCTAGAAGTTCAGGGACAGAGCAAATGGCAAAACCACAGGGAAGAATTCTGCTGCTTCTGTTTCCCTCTCCCCTCCTCCCTCTTCCAGTTCACCTTCAAGAGCAGCAGCCTTTTTTTCTCTTTCTTCCTCTTCAGCTCTCTCCTGAAGTTTTTTCTTATAGGCAGATGTCACAAATGCCTCCTTATCATCAAACTCTCCCTTCTCCATTTCTCGTTCTCTCTGTATTTTCTTTTCCATTCTCTTTTCCTGTTCCTTTTTTCTGATCTCAACTGCTTTTAGTAAGTTGTGAATATATTTGGGCTAGAGGAAAAAACAAGATTATTCAGGGAAGAATCAAAGATAAAAACGAAGAATATTCTGTTTTTATCATGAATTTATTAAGATAACAATGGCTAGTCTAAATGGGTGGGACTGTCATCCTCTCAAAAAAATATAAATTTATTAGCAAGACTGAAACTAAAATTCTTTTCAATAAAAATTTAAGTGTAAAGACAAATCATTTAAAATGCTATTTTACTTTTTAAAAAATCTCAAACTATAATTTTTCCACTATGTTTTCACATGGGGAGTCTGCTTGAGATTCTCTCCCTCTTCCCTCCCCCCACTTGCACATTCATGCTCTCACTCTCTCTAAATAATTAAATAAATCTTTGTGGTCAAAGAAATTTGTATTTTCAGCTACAAACCTTCCGATCTTTTCCCCAAAGCAATTTGGGATTATTTTCTTCCTTTTTCTTCTGCATTTCATCATAAATACTGTCATATTCATATACAGTGGAATCTTCTGCAAGGGCCTTCTGGATTTCTAGTTTGGTCTAAAACAAACAAATAAACATGTCTAAAAAAATATGAGCCTGCTGAAACATACCATAAAAAGTCTTGGTTAACTTTTCTGAGAGAGGATCATGAATCAGATATATATTACAAAATTCAATTACATTTTATTTTATTTTTTTAATTTTTAAAAATTTATTTATTTGTCAGAGAGAGAGGGAGAGAGAGCGAGTGAGCACAGACAGAAGACAGAGTGGCAGGCAGAGGCAGAGGGAGAAGCAGGCTCCCTGCCGAGCAAGGAGCCTGATGTGGGACTCGATCCCAGGACGCTGGAATCATGACCTGAGCTGAAGGCAGCCGCTTTACCAACTGAGCCACCCAGGCGTCCCTCAATTACATTTTAGACTAAAAATATAAACATCAGTCTGGAGCCAGGCTGCCTGGGTTTGAATCCTGGCTCTATAATTTATAGGCTACTCTGAGTAAGTTTGTGTAAAATCTTTTCTTGCCTCAGTTTTCATCTAAAAAAAATTAGGAAAATAACTGAATCCACCTTCTAAGTTGTTGTATTATTGCTTTATATAGTCCATTCATATATGATTTTTTTAAAGATTTTATTTATTTATTTGACAGACAGAGATCACAAGCAGGGAGAGAGAGGAGAAGGGAAGCAGGCTCCCTGCTGAGCAGAGAGCCTGATGCGGGGCTCGATCCCAGAGATCATGACCTGAGCCGAAGTCAGAGGCTTTAATCCACTGAGCCACCCAGGTGCCCCATGATTTTTAACCAACTGAGCCACCCAGGCGTCCCGCCCCATGATTTTTAAAAATAAGCAACAAACACCTCAAACCAAGAGCAGAGAACTTCTGAACTTGGCTTGACAATATTTATTTACCAATGACCTAATGCAAATATTATAGCTAAGGATGACATTTAATAGGTTTTCCAGTGAAACAGGGAGTCAGATAATGTTGCCATCATCGGTTCTGTGCACTTGAAGACCAGATAAAAGAAGAGAAGGAAAAAAATGTTGTCTGGCTATTAAAATAACCCATTCCTTAAAAGGAATTTGAATCAGCAAAGAAGTTACACTCTTACTCTTTGCAGATAATGTGATACGCTCTGTGGAAAACCTGAAAGACTCCACACCAAAATTGTTAGAATTCATATAGGAATTTGGCAAAGTGGCAAGGTATATAATCAATGCAAAGAAATAGCTGCATTTTTATACACTAAAAGTAAGAGAAAAAGAGAAAAGGAATCGACTCCATTTACAACTGCACCCAAAACTGTAAGATACCTAGCCAAAGAGGCAAAGGATCTGAAAACTACAGAGCTCTCATGAAAGCTACTAAGGAAGACATAAAGAAATGGAAAAACATTCCATGCTGATGGACTGGAAGAACAAATATTGTTTAAAAGTCAATGCTACCTAGAGCAACTAGATATTCAATGCAATCTCTATCAAAATAACCACCAGCATTTTTCACAGAGCTGGAACAAACAATGCTAAAATTTATATGCAACCAGAAAAGACCTTGCATAATAGTCAAAGGAATGATGAAAAAGACAACCAAAGCTGGTGGCATCACAACTCTGGACTTCAGACTATTACAAGGCTGTAATCATTAAGACAGTATGGTACTGGCACAAAAACACACACACAGATCTACAGAACCCAATAGAGAACCCAGAAAAAGATCCTCAACTCTTTGGCCAACTAATCTTCGACAAAGCAGGAAAGAATGTCCAATGGAAAACAGACAGTCTCTTCAAC
The DNA here is from genome assembly GCA_004024625.1 of Mellivora capensis. Taxonomy (NCBI): domain Eukaryota; kingdom Metazoa; phylum Chordata; class Mammalia; order Carnivora; family Mustelidae; genus Mellivora; species Mellivora capensis. The sequence continues at coordinate 10,254 of PISX010010227.1, forward strand.
AAATGGTGTTGGGGAAATTGGACAGCCACATGCAGAAGAATGAAACTGGACCATTTTCTTACAACATACACAAAAACAGACTCAAAATGGATGAAAGACCTCAATGTGAGACAGGAATCCATCAAAATCCTTGAGGAGAACACAGGTAGCAACCTCTCTGACTTAAGCAGCAGCAACTTCTTGCTAGACGTGCTGCCAAAGGCAAGGGAAACAAAGGAAAGAATGAACTACTGGGACTCCAGAAAGATAAAAAGCTTCTGCACAGCAAAGGAAACAGTCAACAAAACCAAAAGGCAACCTACAAAATGGCAGAAGGTATTTGCGAATGACATGTGAAGATAAAGGGCTAGTATCCAAAATCTATAAAGAACTTACCAAACTCAACACCGAAAGAATAAATAATCCAGTCAAGATATGGGCAGAAGACATGAACAGACATTTTCTCCAAAGAAGTCAAACAAGTGGCCAACACATTAAAAAAATGCTCAACAGCACTCAGCATCAGGGAAATACAAATCAAGACCACCTCACACTAGTCAGAATGGCTAAAATTAACAAGTCAGGAAACAAAAGATGTTGGCGAGGAAACGGAGAAAGGGGAACCCTCCTACACCGTTGGTGGGAATGCAAGCTGCTACAGCCACTCTGGAAAACAGCATGGAGGTTCCTCAAACAGTTGAAAATAGAGCTACCCTACGACCCAGCAATTGCACTACTGGGTATTTACACCAAAGATACAAATGTAATGATCTGAAGGGGACGTGCACTCCAAAGTTTATAGCAGCAGTGTCCACAATAGAAAAACATGGAAAGAGTCCAGATAGCCACTGAAATCTTGCCATTTACAACAACATGGATGGAACTAGAGGGAATTATGCTAAGTGAAATAAGTCAGAGAAAGAATTATATGACTTCACTCATATGTGGAATTGAAGGAACACCTAGGTGGTTCAGTCAGTTCAGCACCTGCCTTCAGCTCAGGTCATGATCCCAGGATACTGGAATGGAGCCCTGAGTTGGGATCCCTGCTCAACTGGGAGTCATCTTCTTCCTCTCCCTCTGCCCCTCCTGCTACGTGTGCTCTCTCTCTCTCACTCTGCTCTCTCTCAACTGATAAAATCTTTAAAAAAAAATATGTGGAGGGGCGCCCGGGTGGCTCAATGGGTTGAGCCTCTGCCTTCGGCTCAGGGTCCTGGGATCGAGTCCTACATTGGGCTCCCTATTTGGTGGGGAGCCTGCTTCCCTCTCTCTCTCTCTGCCTGACTCTCTGCCTATTGTGATCTCTGTCAAATAAATGGATAAAATCTTTAAAAAAAAATGTGAAATTTAAGAAACTAAACAGAGAAGCATGGGGGAAGGGAGGGAAAAATAACACAAGACGAAATCACGGAGGAAGTCAAACCATAAGAGACTCTTAGTCCAAACTATGGAAAGAACCTAGATGTCCATCAACAGATGAATGGATAAAGAGATATGGTATATATATACAATGGAATACTATGTAGCCATCAAAAGAAACGAAATCTTGCCATTTGCGATGACATGGATGGAACTAGAGGGTATTATGCTTAGCGAAATAAGTCAATCAGAGAAAGACAATTATCATATGATCTCCCTGATATGAGGAAGTTGAGAGGCAATGTGGGGGGTTTCGGGGATAGGAAAAGAATAAATAAAACATGGGATCGGGAGGGAGACAAACCATAAGAGACTCTTAATGTCACAAAACAAACTGAGGGTGGCCAGGGGGAGGGGGTAGGAGAGAGTGGTGGGGTTATGGACATTGGGGAGGGTATGTGCTATGGTGAGTGCTGTGAAGTGTGTAAACCTGGTGATTCACAGACCTGTACCTCTGGGGCTAATAATACATTATATATTTATTTTAAAAAATTATAAAAAATAAAAAAAAATCACATTTTAAAAAATGTGTGCATTAAATCATTTGAGACTGTTGAGTTACACGTTATATTCCAGTATGAAACAAAGATATTATCTTAACATTACTGAACTACATAATTCTGTGCCCATTCTCCAGGGTGGCAGTAAACATAATGGCTAAAAGTGTACACTTTGTACTGCTTGGGTTGAACTACGAGACCTCATAAAAGTCACATAAATCCTTTTGCCTTCATGTCCTCAACTACAAAATGAAGACTGTAAGAGCATCTATCTTACATAATTATTTTAAGAAATTAATTCTTAAAAAGTAGTTGCCATCTGGGTATTCTACAGGATTAAGGAATCACTAACCTCCACCTCAGAAACCAGTAATACATTATATGTTAATTAAATGAAATTAAATTTAAAAAATTTAAAAATTAAAAATAAAAATTATTTTTGTTATATAGCATTTCAAATAGAAAAAATAGCATATACACATACCAACGCAATAAAATGCACTCAAGAATGTGTCACCCAGCTTAAGAACTAGAATATTACAAGTATCTTCGAAGTTATCTATGTGTTCCTCCATAATTCCCTTTGCCTACTACAGAATTAAATAATATTCAAATATTAAATAATATTCAAAATTGAATGCTTATTTTCTCCCTCCTTCTCCCCCATATATGTATATGGCTCTAAGTAAGGTACTCTATGATTGTTGTTATCAACTTTATATAAACTGTATCAGCTTCATTAAAAAAAAAGTAGTTGCCATAAAATCTGACACATTAGAAAGTGTTTAACAAATTTATCCTTATGCAGGATTCAAGGTAGAGAAGGAGAAACAGATGCCAAAAGTTAAAGAAAATGTGAAGGGGGGGAAAATTAAAATTAAAAAGAAAGGTACCATGACATTGTTTAGTTTCATTATGTTCTGCAGCAGCTAAATCTAAGATATAATGGCGTAGTAGAAAAATCAGTAGACCTTCAGGCCTAGTTCTGTAATTAGTTGTGTGATCATGAGGGGTAATTTATCCTTTTGAAGTTTCAGATTTCTTAATAAGGACCACGGGCAGGCTTGTGAGAATTTTAAAAATGTAATGTGTGTACAAAAAAGTGCTTGCAAATATGACCAGAGCACTATACAAATATGACCAGAGCACTATACAAATATAAAGTATGAGGCAAATCTATTGAAAATTATCAGATATTCCCCATTCTTAGTAGATGAATTTCAAATATAAAATTATGAAACCATTTTGGTGTGAAGAGACTTTTTTTAAGCAAGTAGGCTCTTTAGTAAGAATTATTAAACCAGATAATACACTTTAAGACTACTGAGTCATCTGAAAAGAGAAATGGGTTTAATCTACAACACAGCAATGAAGAGTTAATTCTTCATTGTGCTTTTTCCTTGGAAATTTATCACAAAACCTGAAATATATGTAAATCAAGAAACATCTTGGGGCGCCTGGGTGGCTCAGTGGGTTAAGCATCTGCTTTCGGCTCAGGTCATGATCTCAGGGTCCTGGGATCGAGTCCCGCATCGGGCTCTCTGCTCAGCAGGGAGCCTGCTTCTCTCTCTCTCTCTGCCTGCCTCTCTGTCTACTGTGATCTCTCTCTGTCAAGTAAATAAATCTTTAAAAAAAAAAAAAAAAAAAAAAAAGAAACATCTTAAGGGTCAAGATAAAAATTATTTCTTTATACACAACTACTCTGCTCAGTCTTAGGACATAGATGCCAAAACTCACTTATCTCACCAATACTTCTCTCACCAAATACATTTAATTCACTCAGCGACCTTACCTGTTTCATTGCTTGTTTCTTAGCAGCTTCCCTCTGAAGGCTTTCACTCACGGAGGTCTATAAAACATAAAAATGTTGTCACTGTTTAAGACAATTTAAAACTTCTTTTCCAGTATTCCGCTGGTAACTAGTTTCTTACTTATACGAAAAAAAACAGAAAAGTATTAGGAAAAAAATATTATAATTAAATTAACATTTTCAAGGTCTTTTACCCAAACCTAAGGAAACAAATGAATTTTTTTGTAAATCAAGAGCATAGTCTGTAAGGTGTAAGAGAAAATAGAATGGTACAGGAAACAATGAGGTAACATGGCTTTTTATTCCCAACTTCACCCCTAAGGCAGTCTCTATGGATTTCAATTATTTTGTGTGCACATGTGAATGTGAGTGTGTGAGTGTGTATGTATTGACTGGGTGGGAAAGCACTGGTTCCTTCCACCATATTTAATGGTATGATTCCCAGCAATAAAAAGCACATTTTTAAAAAAACATTCACCATTAAATATAGTATATCAAGTTCTTAGTATATGCTTAAGGCTTAGGGGCAGCCAGAACTATCTGGGGTTATAATCATTCAATAAATATGTACTAAGGCATTGTTCTAGTTCCTCTAGGTAGTAGGGAAAATAAGAACAGTCTCTATCCCTGAGAGATAAATGGCCTGAGAGGGAAGACAAGTAACTAAACAGATAATTATAATATAGATGTGATAAGCTATATAATAAAGGAATTTAAAAAAAGGGCTGTGGGAGCAAAGAATCAAGACGGCCTTCCTAAAAGAGATATGACATGAGACCTTAATCAAAAAAATTTAAGACAAGGCAAGAGGTGTTTAGGAAGTGGTAACCACAAGGGCAAAAGTAAACATTCACAGCTAAGAAAAAAATAGATAATTAAGCTACTTAAAAATGCTTTCTCTTAGAAGTATAGGGTTTTGTAAATATACTAACACTGAAAAGTATACTTTAAAAGGGTGAATTTTATGTTATATGAATTTTATCTTAAGTCTACTGATGAATTTATCTTTTATTGAAAAATATAATCCTCAGCCCTAGGACTATAGTTCTCTAGCCTATTGATATTTGCTGCTTTCAGCTATAGAGTATGAACTGCTGCTTCCTTTATTTTCCATGGCAACAAATAGAACAAAATAAATAAACCTAATTCTAGTTCCCTATGACCATGGAGATAAAGTTAATTCACAAAGGCCATACAAGTAATAGAACACATATTTAATAAATTAAAGGAAGTGGATAGGCAAAGAACTAAGGACATTTTAGGTGACAGTAAACGGACTACAACTAGACAAAAAGATACTGATTACAAAAACAACAAAAGCTAACATTTACTGAGCCAGGTGGTATGCTAAGTGTATTACTTGTATATTATATTTATTACCCATTTAATACAAATTCCTGTCACGTGATAAATTTCTCATTAGAATATCAATTTCAAACATTAAAATATTAAATATTCTAATAAGCATATCTCATGAATTCTTTCCAATCTATTTTTAATGTCTGTCTTTCTAATCAGCATAAAATAAGTATTTTTTTTAAATTAAGTATTTTTTGATCACTGACTTAGTAATGTTTTAAGGACTGACTAGAAGAGTAAGTCCCCAAACATTAGACTTTTACTTCCTTTTATTATTTTTTCCTATCTCTCCTCTAGTCAGTCACAGTTTACCTGATGTCACTTTCAAACTGGCTGCTTCAACCTGAACTACTGAACTTAGGAAAATAAAACACAACTAGTACTTTTTAGACTCATATAATACAGAATAAACACATTAGGAAGGGCCTTTCCAATGTAAAGTATATATACTGTGAGACATAAGAGGTTTTATTTCCTTGTTTATAAATGTTTTGAAGGATGATGTCTGTCTGTGAGACCTTTGAAAAAATCAGTTATTACTTACAGGGTGATAACATAATGGAGGGAGTAATTTTACAAATTCTATTCAAGAACTTGTATTCCCGGAATTCCAACAGCATCATCAGTGGACAAAGAGGTAGTGGATAAAGAGGCGAACCTAAGCTGAAAAAGAAGATTACCTCCTTTTGGAGCTCATTTGATTCTCAGTTTTCTAACTAAAGGAACTCTGACAATGACTATTAAAGTTTTCGGGGCACCTGGGCTGCTCAGTGAGTTGGGCCTCTGCCTTCGGCTCGGGTCATGGGCTTGGGGTCCTGGGATTGAGCCCCGCGTCAGGCTCTCTGCTCTGCGAGGAGCCTGCTTCCCCCTCTCTCTCTGCCTACTTGTGATCTCTCTGTCAAATAAATAAAATCTTAAAAAAAAAAGTTTAAAGTTTTCACTAAAATCCCAACAAATTGAAAATATTTGGGCACCTGGGTGGCTTAGTGGGTTAAGTGTCTGCCTTCGGCTCAGGTCACGATCCCAGGGTCAGTGGGGAACCTGCTTCTCACTCTCCCTCTGTCCCCCTCCCCTCTTGTGCTTGCTGTGTGTCTTGCATACACGCTCTCTCTCAAATAAATGCATAAAATCTTTAAAAAAAGTTGAAAATATTTTAAGTTGAAATGCATTTAATACACCTAACCTACCCAACATCATATCTTAGCCCAACCTACCTTAAACATGTTCAGACCACTCACATTAGCTACAGTGGAGCAAAATTATCTAACACAAAGCCTACTTTGTAATATAGGGCTGAATATCTAATGTAATTTACTGAATACTGAACTGAAAGTTAGTAACAGAATGGTTAAAGGGCCACAGAATAGTAGTAAGTGAATGGAGTGTTCACCCTCATGATCACATGGCCGACTGAGTGAGACTGGTTCACCACCAGTGCCCTGCATCATGACAAAGAGTACTGCACGTCACTAACCCAGGGAAAGATCGGAATTCAAAATTTGAAGTACAATTTCTACTGAATGCATATCCCTTCTGCACTACTGTAAAGTTGAAAAATCCTAGGTCAAAGTATTCTAGGTTGGGGACCATCTATCGTTTCTATAAAAAGGAAGGAGGAGCGCCTGACTGGCTCAGTTGGTACTGCATGTAGCACGTGACCTAAGGATCATGAGTTCAAACCCCAGGTATTACAAAACACTTTAGTTCTTGCCACAAAATATTCTAGCCTACAAATGGCCTAATGAAAAATAGCTGTTACATAATATGATTAAGGATGAATGTGAGTGACCTAACCATAAAATAAGTCATTAATTGATTACTTTCAAAATTAGCAGGTCTGCAGACTTATCAAAAAGAAAAGAAGGGCGCCTGGGTGGCTCAGTGGGTTAAAGCCTCTGCCTTCGGCTCAGGTCATGGTCTCAGGGTCCTGGGATCAAGCCCCGCATCGGGCTCTCTGCTCGGCGGGGAGCCTGCTTCCTCCTCTCTCTCTGCCTACTTGTAATCTCTGTCAAATAAATAAATAAAATCTTAAAAAAAAAAAAAAAGAAAGAAAGAAAAGAGAAAGGATCCAAATACATAAAATCATGAATGAAAGAGAAGAGATCACAACCAACACCCAAGAAATACAAACAATTATAAGAACACATTATGAGCAACTATATGCCAGCAAATTTGACAATCTGGAAGAAATGGATGCATTCCTAGAGACATATAAACTACCACAACTGAACCAGGATTCAATAGAAAACCTGAACAGACCCATAACCAGTAAGGAGATGGAAGAAGTCATCAAAAATCTCCCAACAAACAAGAGCCCAGGGCCAGACGGCTTCCCAGGGGAATTCTACCAAGCATTAAAAAAAAATATTTTATTTATTTATTTGATAGAGATCACAAGTAGGTAGAGAGGCAGGCAGAGAGAGAGGGGCGGGGGAAGCAGGCTCCCTGGTGAGCAGAGAGCCCGATGTGGGGCTTGATCCCAGGACCCTGGGATCATTACCTGAGCCAAAGGCAGAGGCTTTAACCTACTGAGCCACCCAGGCGCCCCATCTACCAAGCATTTAAAGAATTAATTCCTATTCTCTCGAAACTGTTCCAAAAAATAGAAATGAAAGGAAAAATTCCAAACTCATTTTATGAGGCCAGTGTTACCTTGATCCCAAAACCAGAAAGAGACCCCATCAAAAAAGAGAATTACAGACCAATATCCTTGATAAACACAGATGCGAAAATTTCACAAAAATACTAGCCAGTAGGATCCAACAGTACATTAAAAGGATTATTCACCATGACCAAGTGGGATTTATTCCAGGGCTGCAAAGTTGGTTCAACATTTGCAAATCAATTAATGTGATACAATACATTAATAAAACAAAGAACAAGAACCATATGATACTCTCAATAGATGCTGAAAAAGCATCTGACAAAGTACAACATCCTTTCTTGATCAAAACTCCTCAAAGTGTAGGGATAGAGGGTACATACCTCAATCATCAAAGCCATCTATTAAAAAACCCACCGCGAATATCATTCTTAATGGAGAAAAACTGAGAGCTTTTCCGCCTAAGGTCAGAAACACGGCAGGGATGTCCATTATCACCACTGCGATTCAACATAGTACTAGAAGTCCAAGCCTCAGCAATCAGACAACAAAAAGAAATTAAAGGCATCCAAATCGGCAAAGAAGTAGTCAAACTCTCACTCTTTGCAGATGATATGATACTTTATGTGGAAAACCCAAAAGACTCCACTCCAAAACTGCTAGAACTTGTACAGGAATTCAATAAAGTGTCAGGATATAAAATCAATGCACAGCAATCAGTTGCATTTCTTTACACCAACAACAAGACAGAAGAAAGGGAAATTAAGGAGTCAATCCCACTTAAAATTGCACCCCAAACCATAAGATACCTAGGAATAAACCTAACCAAAAAGGCAAAGAACCTGTGGAAACACAAAGAAATGGAAAAATATTCCATGCATATGGATTGGAAGAACAAATATTGTGAAAATGTCTATGCTACCTAAAGCAATCTACACGTTTAATGCAATCCCTATCAAAATACCCTCCAGTTTTTTCAAAGAAATGGAACAAATAATCCTAAAATTTATATGGAACCAGAAAAGACCTCAAATAGCCAGAGGAATGTTAAAAAAGGCAAGCCAAAGTTGGCAGCATCACCATTCCAGACTTCAAGCTCTAGTACAAAGCTGTCATCATCAAGACAGTATGGTACTGGCTCAAAAACAGACACATAAATCAGTGGAACAGAATAGAGAGCCCAGAAATAGACCTTCAACTCTATGGTCAACTAATCTTTGACAAAAGAGGAAAGAATATCCAATGGAAAAGAGAGTCTCTTCAACAAATGGTGTTGGGAAAATTGTGGACAGCCACATGCAGAAAAATGAAACTGGACCATTCCTTACACTACACACAAAAGTAGACTCCAAATGGATAAAAGACCTTAATGTGATACAGGAATCCACCAAAATCCTTGAGGAGAACAGAGGCAGCAACCTCTTCGACCTCAGATGCAGCAAATTCTTCCTAGAAACATCGCCAAAGGCAAGAGAAGCATGGGCAAAAATGAACTGTTGGGACTTCAGGATCAAAGCTTTTGCACAGCAAAGGAAACAGTCAACAAAACCAAAAGACAACCTACAGAATGGGAGAAGATATTTGCAAATGATGTATCAGATAAAGGGCTAGTATCCAAAATTTATAAGGAACTTATCAAACTCAAAACCCAAAGAACAAATAATCCAATCAAGAAATGGGCAGAGGATGAACAGGTATTTCTGCAAAGATAATGCCCAGATGGCCAAAAGACACATGAAAAAGTGCTCCACCTCACTCAGCATCAGGGAAATACAAATCAAAACCACAATGAGATACCACCTCACGCCAGTCAGAATGGTTACAATTAACAAGTCAGGAAATGACAGATGCTGGCAAGGATGAGAAAGGGGAACCCTCCTACACTGCTGGTGGGAATGCAAGCTGGTGCAGCCACTCTGGAAAACAGCATGGAGGTTCCTCAAAAAGTTGAAAATAGAGCTACCCTACGACCCAGCAATCGCACTACTGGGTATTTATTTACCCTAAAGATACAAATGTAGTGATCTGAAGGGGCATGTGCATCCGAATGTTTATAGCAGCAATGTCTACAAGAGCCAAACTATGAAAAGAACCTAGATGTCCACCAACAGATGAATGAATAAAGAAGATGTGGTATATACAATGGAATACTATGCAGCCATCAAAAGAAATGACATCTTGCCATTTCCGATGACGTGGATGGAACTAGAAAGTATTATGCTGAGCAAAATAAATCAATCAGAGAAAGACAATTATCATATGATCTCCCTGATATGAGGAAGTTGAGAGGCAAAGTGGAGGGTTTGGGGGGGTAGAGAAGGAAAAATTGAAACAAGATGGGATTGGGAGGGAGACAAACCGTAAGAGATTCTTAATCTCACAAAACAAACTGAAGGTTGCTGGGTGGAGGTGGGTAGGGAGAGGGTGGTTGGGTTAGGCACATTGGGGAAGGTATGTGTATGGTGAGTGCTGTGAAGTGTGTAAATCTGGCGATTCATAGACCTGTACCCCTAGGGCTAATAATACATTATATGTTGATAAAAAATAAAAAATTTAATTAAAAAATGGTTAAAAAATGAGCAAACCTGTAATTATTCTAATTTTATGTTTGAAGACCAGTTGTTCACACAAAATAAGAGAAAGGAGTATTTATTAATAGTGCCTTCTAATAAAACTACAAATTATCATTAGTTTCAAATGTAGGAAGATAAAAATTACTCCCTGTAAGGGCCTTTTTTTTTTTTTTTTTTTTTTAAAGAGACAGTGTGAGAGAGCAAGCTGGAGTGTAGCACGGAAGGGCAGAGGGAAGAGAGAGAAAAAGACTCTTAATACCTCAAGTAGGCTCCACACCCAGCGCAAAGCCCTACCAGGAACTTGATCTCACCACCCTGAGATCATGACCTGAGCCAAAACCAAGAGTCAGCCACTTAACTGACTGAGCCACCCAGGTGACCCGGGCCTATATCTTAAAGAAAACATAATTGAAGTTATAAACTGGCTGTTATGTAAACATTCCAACTGTCCTAAAAGTGCAAGAACTGCTATTGTATCACACGAATCTTTCAAAATAGGTTTCGTACCAAAAACCTCAGGGAAATTATACCTTTTATAAAACCTGAAGTAGTAGTTCCTTGCAAATATTTCAACTTGATTCAACAAACATGTTCTGAGAGCCTACTATGTATATAGCACTGAAAGTGGGAACAGAGCCATATCTGATCAGCATCTTAATTTTTTATGTCTAATCTAAGAGTTGGTAGGTTTCTTTTAGCTTAATTTCCAAATAAGAAATCAACATGAGGAGATAAAATTGCCAGGTCCATTTTAGAGATACTAATAATATGTAACAATACCCTCTCTCCACACACACACACACACACACACACACACACACCCCACACACACGGTTATCAAGTATATAAACTGCAGAAGTAGGAAAAACACTGTGACAGGCTATTCTTAGTCTTTACTACCTCCCCTGGTGGTTTGTTTTGTGTAGAGAATAAGAACTATTTAACTGGGCACCTGGGTGGGTCAGTCAGATTAAATGGCTGCTTTCGGCTCAGGTCATGATCCCAGGGTCCTGGGATGGAGCCCTGCATCAGTTGGGGGTCTGCTTCTCCCTCTCCCTCTCCCCCAACCACCGACTTGTGCTCTCTCTCGCCCTGCACTCTCTCACAAATAAATAAAATCTTAAAAAAAAAAAAAGTTATTTAATCAATCTAATGTTTTACTAGGATGCAGTTGGACAGACATGATCTAATTAAAAGGGAAATGGTTTTTAAAACCTTCACAATTAGTTCAGATAAATGCAAGAGAAACCACATGATTTTGCATTTCTTACATCACTACGCATGTTTAGGTGGGTTGACTCCTGGGTTTTGATAACTGCTAGAAGAGAAATAGCTTTATATGTATTACTAGAGGTCATTTACTAATACATGGAATATAGTTTAATGACACCAGCAAAGAAATAAGATACTGGACCATTAATTTATATTACTGAATTACCTTTCTTTAGTCACAAAAATTTTTTTACAAAATGAAACAAAATTCTTTAAAAAAATAAAAATTCAGAAAAGGGTTCTGAATATTCTTTTTTTGCAGAAATCAATCTTTTCCCATAACTAATAGATCACAAATTTTTAAAAAATCATATATAGCCTTCTTTATTAAATAAGACATTTACCTATCCACTTATCCAAAATAGTTCTCAACTAAAGAAAAAACAGTTAAAGAATCAGTCCTTCCTCAAATGGCTTATGGCTATAATTTTTGGTTGTGCTCTGAGAACTCAGAAATGAAAACTTCCTGTTCTTTATTATTTTTCTTAACTTAGCAACAGATCATTTACTAAAGGTCCTACAACTCAGCAGTCTCTATTATGAGCTTTGTCCACATTCACATGACTCTCATTTTAGTACAAAGCTTGTTTAAGAGCTGCCAAAAATACACAAAATTTTTATTATATAAGCTCAGAATGAAAAAATGGACATGGCTATAAACAGAAAAATTCAGAAAATATAAATGACCATTAACTATATGAAAAAATATTCAATCTTACCAATAACTAAGGAGATGAAAATGAAAATATTAACTTTTATCATCAATCAAATTGGTACAGATTTTTAAAGTTATATCATCCAATACTGGCAAGGTAATGAGTACACACTCCTATGTTGTGAAAGTGTGAAATGGTTCCAATTTGGCAAAATGTATTAAAAGCCTGAAAAAAAATCTGTTTCTTTTGAACCAGTAATTATTCCACTTTCAGGAGTTTGTTGTATAGATTTTTTTAAAAAAAGATATACAAAAAGATTTAGGAGCTATTATTAGTCACTGTATTATATAATGGGATATCCATTCACATTAGTGAAAAGCTTGAAGCAACCTTTCAACATCAGAAGATCAGTTAAGTAAGCTGTATACCCTTCAACACAAAGTTCTGCAGCCATTTAAAAGCCTGTTTTCAACAACATTTAATGGTATGGGCAAACTTTAATGCTATACCCATCACTACTAATCATCCCCTCTCATACTATGGCCACACTGCTTCTTGTGTCTTTGACCTTGATTAAAACCTTCCCATGATGTCCTCTATAATCCCTGGATTCTCATCCTCTTTGATGAACCTTTATTTCCTTACTAAAACTGACTCTTCCCCAAAGATACCCTTTCTTCTGAGGCTGCTCATGGCTTACATACTTCACATTAGGAAGACACTGTGTCTCCTCCTGATTCTAGTGTCATACAATGTGGGTAAAAGTAAAACCTCTACTCCTTTGAAGTTCATGCTTTATATGTAACTGTTACCTTTATCCCTTTTTACTCTCAATTTATGAATCCTTTACTACTATCTCTGACACCTTGATCTCAGTTTTCCTCTCTGCTTTATACCATGCCATCATCATCACAGATAATCCGTACAATACACTGACCTGACATTGTTTTCCTCAGGTCCAGTTATGATGGTTTCCTCTCCAAGTAGCTACCCTATCACTGTCACCCTTATCATTATCTGTGACTGCTCCAGCTCTGGAACTATAAATCTGGACAACCAACCCAACAACAACCACTACTTTCCCACCAAATTTCACTGTATAGAAAATGTACATTATTTCATATACTTATATTGATGAAATCAGGATACACTTTATAATCAGCAGGCATCATCTAACCGCTGTTGACCAAGAGGTATTCTTTTTTAAGATTTTTAAAATTTATTTATTTGACAGACAGAGATCACAAGTAGGCAGAGAGAGAGAGAGAGAGGAGGAAGCAGGCTCTCCGCTGAACAGAGAGCCTGATATGGGGCTCTATCCCAGGACCCTGAGATCATGACCTAAGCCGAAAGCAGAGGCTTTAACCCACTGAGCCACCCAGGCGCCCCCCAAGAGGTATTCTTAGTAGTTGGTTCTACCTGCATGTGTATATATACTAAAACAGCGTCAGCACCAAAACCTGCAGAACGAATATCATCAAGTGTTGGTAACATAACATTTCTTAAAATTATGCAATTATATAGAGATAATTTACTCTGCAGTCCCACTTGGGTTTACTACTTAACATGCCTAGTTCATTACCTACAAATACCCTCCTTATGACCATACTTAAGCCTGACGTCAGAAAGAATGATAAATTTAGAAAAATACAGTCATCATCAATGAATCTGAGTGAAGAAATAAGTTCAAAAAAGACTGATTGATCATGACTTCCTCATATGCATTCCTTGGAAAATCTGAACAAAATGAGTGAGAATTCACTACAATCAAGAAAACAAACAAAAAACCTCCAGATTTGAAAAAGTTTTATTATTTATTTATTATTTATATTAACTAATTATTTTTATTCACATTTTGCTTTTTAATATATGTGTAAGAGTAACCAAAGGTAAAAAAAAATTTACATACTATTAAGTCTAAAAGAACTTTCAATATTGTATAGTACATACATTATTAGAATTCTAACTTATAAGAATATTATAGTTTAATTGGTAGTGTTTTGTTAATGATGCCTAAAGTAACAGTGCAACTTACAATGCTTCCGACTTCAATAGAATATATAGTTCTCTTGTTCATTTATTTCCACTATCATTTCTTTGCTCTTACAGATGCCACTAATCCATTAATTTTTCTATTTTTTATTAATCTTTTAAAAAAAATTTATTTGACAGAGAGAGAGATCACAAGTAGGCAGAGAGGCAGGCAGAGAGAGAGAGGGGGAAGCAGACTCCCCGCCGAGCAGAGCCCAATGTGGGGCTCGATCCCAGGACCCTCGGACCATGACCCAAGCCAAAGGCAGAGGCTTTACCCCATCAAGCCACCTAGGCGCTCCTATTTTTAAATTAATCTTTAAAGTAGTGAATCTTCAACTACTCTTGCCAATAATCTAAACCCCCATTGCCCATCTTTTATACCTATTTGATAAACATGAGTCCTGAATCCATGCAACCATCTGCTGTTTATAGTAGGCAGCTAAACACTCCTGGAAAATATTATTTCTTAGCTTCATACTATAACTGGGTCCTAATGGTATTTACCAAATCTCCTCTTTTACTAATCAAATCTCTCTTTTTTCTCTACCAACTATATTCAGGCCTCCTCTCTTTGTAAACCTCCTACACCCTGTCAACTTTCCCTACACATGACATTACCACTACCTTTAAAAATTATTATGAAAAATTATCTACAAAAAGGGTAAAAAAAAATAACATAGTACCTGTGAATTCATTACTCAGACTAAGAAATGGAACATTATCAATAGAGATGAAGTCAATATATATCCGTCCCAAAGTCTCATCTTCCATCCTTTCCACCCTAAATTTTGTTTATATAATCTCCCTGCTTTTTGTTAGTTTTGCTACATATGTATTAAGGGACTTCGCACATGGCCACCCCAAAATATGCTCCATGGGCATACTGATTATTTTGAACTGAAGACACTTGAAAATTCCCATGTGAAAGGTGCTTTCCTGATACCAGAATGAAGAAACAAACTTATCACTGAACATAGGGAGTCAAGGCCAAGAGAAATTGAAACACACCTTGTTAAAATAACTATCTTCCTTAGCCTACACATATATTTTACTTTCCCACAATTTCTGCTGTTCAACCTAGTATATAAGCACTTAGGTCTAGTCACTTCTTTGGGTCTTCATTGTTCTAGCAAGGGCTCCCATGTAAATATAAAATGAGCTTTGCTTTTCTCCTGTTATTTTGTCTTATGTCACTCCCAGCCAGAGACTCTATGATGATTGTATGTCTCTAAATGATGTTAATTTTGCATGATCTGAACTTTTATACATATTCCTGCTAATGAATATTTATTTGGGTTATTTCCTTTTCTTTTTTCCCCAAAGAAAGCAGCTATGAACACTCTCCCTATGTCCTGATACACATGTGTAACCATTTAAGAGAACTGCTATGCTGTAGAATATTGATCTTTAACTTCACTAAATACTGACAAACTGTTCTCCAAAGAGGTCTAATTTCCACTCCCACCTACAGTGTATAAATTTCCATTACTTTATTCTTGTGAACATTTTATATAGTCCATGCTTTTCTGTATTTTTTTCTAAGATTTTATTTATTTGACAGAGCAAAAGAGCACAAGCAGTGAAGCAGCAGCAGCAGGAGAGGAAGAAGCAAGCAGGCTCCCCACCAAGCAGGGAGCCCGATGCAGGGCTCAGTCAGCACCTTGGGATCACGACCTAAGCCGAAGGCAGACACTCCACCATCTGAGTCACCCAGGTGCTCCTTTTCTATATTTTCTAAATGGGCTAAAGGAATACGTATTTTTTATATACCCAGGAGGTTACTATAATTAAGTAACCAAAAATTATTCTAATTTACTAAGTAACAAATTTATTAAGTAACTTTAAGATCCTACTCAGAACTGAAAGTTAATTATGCTTAGTATCTTGACCGACTGTGGAACATAAAGTGCCACCTGCCTTTGTGTGGTCAAAGTTTCTAATTCTACACCTTCAGTCAGTTAGTACTTAATGTTGTCAGGTCACTCTATGCAACCTTCAAAGAACTAAACAAATTAAACTAATGCCTTTATTTAACTAAAGAACAATTAACACCAACTTAAAGCATTTATTCATTCACTTATGTACTTACTGGGCATATGCCATGTGCAACACACTATTCAAGGTAGTGGCCAAAAAACAATAAACAAAAACCTTTGCCCTCAATGAACAAAAACAGACAAGGAAAATATATGTCAGATGTATTGCACTCTATGCAAAAAAACAATCAAGGAAAGGTACAAAGACTAAGGAGAAGAATGAATTTAAAATAAGACATTCAAGAAAGGTCTCAATGAGAAAGTGTCATTTGCACCAGAACCTGCAAACGGTTAAGAAAACAAGTCACAATGAGATATAGAGAACACTTTTTCAGGCACAGAGACTAGACAAAGGCATGGCTAACATGTCCAAGGAAGTGGACATGGATCAAACAGAGTGAATGGAGACACTTACTGCAGGTATTCAGAGGGGAAATCATGGTCTGAGAGAGTCAAAGAAGTATCTATGGAGGAGGAAGATCTAAGCTAAATTTAGAAAGAATGGTAACACAGGAAAAAAAGTTGTATTATACAAAGGAAACCCCATAAAGAAATACAATGACATAGGGGCGCCTACGTGGCTCAGCACTCTTGATTTCAGCTGGGCCACCCGAGGTCATGGGATTGAGCCACACACAGGGCTTGGGCTCTGGTGCAGTCTGCTTGGGATTCTGTCTCTCCCTCTTCCCCTTCCCCGACTCATGCACTCTCTCTCAAAATAAATGGAGTCTTAAAAAAAAAACAAAAAACAATGAAATAAACATGGCAAGAAGGAAGAGATCAATATGATGAAAGCAAATGACTTCTGCATGAGTGCTAAGAACTAAAACTGGACTCAGACTACATTATGTAAAATAGAACCCTAAATGTGATGTGAAGACAAAAAAGAATTAACTTTTTTAAACTTAATAAAAAAGTCATTTAGAAAAATGATCTGGAATCAATGTAATATGGATAACAGGGAATTAGACAAAGGGCACTGAGGTTTTAAGACTATGGCACATGGGAATGGATAAATGGGATAAACTAGGTGATGCTCTAAAAGAAACAGAACTTGGAAGCAGATGGACTGAAGGAATGCAGAAAACAGGACCAAACATGGTATTAAAGTTTCTAAGCTAGGAGACTGCAGAAATAGTAATCAGAGGTAGAATCATACATGTCCTGCAAAGATCATTTCATCTAGAGCTGTGTTTTTATTTATCAGTATTTTTAAAATATTATTTATTTATTTATTTGACAGAGATCACAAGTAGGCAGAGAGAGAGGAGGAAGCAGGCTCCCCGCTGAGCGGAAGAGCCCGATGTGAGGCTCGATCCCAGGACCTGGGACCATGACCCAAGCCGAAGGCAGAGGCTTTAACCCACTGAGGCACCCAGGAGCCCCCAGAGCTGTGTTTTTAGAATGATTACAAATTGGACAAAAAAAAATCATACTTATCCAAAAGATATGAATGTACATTTTTGAAATCTTATGACAATAATTCTCCATTGAGAACTCAATTAATCTCATATATAGAACATGAGCCTCATAATTTCACTTCCTTAAAGTAAGTGGAGAACTTTCTGGATTTATTGTACATTTTTTTCTAATACCTAAACATTTAGGTTTTGAAGAATAGGAAAAGAATCTAAAAATGTATTCACCTGAAACAATTCCTTAGGAAGGCAAGTTTTAAATCCATAGAAATATGATAGACTATTTAATAAAATGATGCAGAAACAACTGTCTTTTGAACGAAATATTAAAGCTGATTTTTTACCGTACCTCATTCCTTTTAGCAAACACCAAAACACATTCTAGGCATTACTAAACATTTAAATGTAAACACAAGTTGCAGAACTTGAAAAGAATAAAATGTTTTATTAAAAAGTAAAATGACAACATAGCCATACAAAGGACTTAGAGCAACTAGGACTCTCATATATCAGTAGTGGAAATGTAAAATGGTGCACCAACTTTGGAAAAGAATTTAGCAGTTTCTTAGAGTTAAATATATACCTACCATGCAACCCAGCCATTCCATGCCCAAGTATTCATCCCAAGAGAAATGAAAGTATAGACTGTACACAAATGTTCACAGCCATTTTACTTTTAACAGCCAAAAACTGGAAACAACCCAAATAATCAAAATAGGTGAACAGATAAACTGTGGTATACTTATACAACAGAATACTATTCAGCAACTAGAAAGAGTCGACTACTGAAACACACAGTGTGAATTAATCTCAAAGTAATTATGCTGAAAGAAGCCACCCACACCCCTCAACCAAAGTACTGCACGATATATTGCAAGATTCCATTTATATAAATTCCTCAAAATGAAAACTATAGTTGTAGAAATTAGATCAGTAGTTGCCTAGTGGTTGTAGAGGGGATCGGAAGGGGCAAGAGGGAGGAACTACAAAGGGACATAAAGAATTTTTGCAGTGTGATGGATATGTTATCTTTACCGCAGTGATAGTTCATGGTATATACTTATGTCAAAATTTAGCAAACTATATATTGTAAATAGGTGCATGTATACATCAATTATACCCCAATAAAGGTGTTTTTAAAAAGTAAAATAACATCAAGCCATACACAAAAAACTGTAGACTCTTTTTATCTGTGGGGGGTAATTTTAAATAAAAAATTATGTAATAATAACAATAAAAATAAAATGAGCGTGGCAATTACAACTCAAAAATTTGGAAGAGGAAGAAGAGAGGATTTGAACCAGTGACAGGGCTGACCAGTGTTTTAGAAAATCAGTTGCAACACAGCCTCAATCAATCACCTCAGGAAGAACAAAAGGACATATTTAGAAATTAAAGCCAAGAGCCAAAATATGTCAAACCAACTACATATAAGGACAGGTACAGAGCAAATTCAGAGGCAGGAATCTCGTAACAGAGGCAAATTATTATGCAACAGATGAACAGACTGACAGAGACAAGCTAAAGAGCATGGTCCAAGTATACAAAGCAAATCATTCCTGGAATGCATAAAAACACTAAGATACGAGGCTGATTTTAAGAACAGAAAGCAGGGTAGCCCACATCATATGAAACTAGAGAATGTGTAGCCAAAAACAGGTCATAGTCAAATCGACTGCAGAATGAACAAAAGCTGTGCACAGGAAAAGGAGCCCACAAAAAAATTCTTCTCAAAGTAAGGCGGGTTGTTCCATCTGGCTTTTATCCCTGGTTGCTCAAAGAGAAATGTCCTTAATTCCAACAAAACACCCTTAGTAGCTTCTGAAATTTTAACTTCTCTCAGAAGTGAAGATATTTTAGTTTTAACCTGAATTATATATAAATTCACTTTCATAAAGTATTGAAAAGAGCTCCTTGAAAGCAGAGATCTTATCTTATTCAAACTTCTATCAGTAGCACCCAGTATGTCTTCTACATATCAGATTCTTAAATAATGATACTTAAAAGTGCACTGAAATCTACTTTATTCTTTTTCTGAATTAACACTTAATATTCCTAGACCGGGGTGCCTGGGTGGTGGCTCAGTCGGTTAAGCTTCAATCTTTGGCTCAAGTTGTGATCTCAGGGTCCTGGGATTGAGCCCTACATCAGGCTTCCCGCTCAGGTCCTCTACCTCTGGTTGCTGGTCCCCCTGCTTATACTGTCTCTCTCTCTAATAAACAAACAAATGAAAACAAATTATTTTTAGACCAGTTACCTTCCATTGCTCAGGACTTCCCTTCATTCCTTTCCCACTGTCAAGAGCATATGTGATCCTTAAATGGAAAACAACTAGTAAAAACTTAATAATTAGAGATAGTTAGAAAAATTAATTTGTGGCCAAAAAAAAAAAAAAAAATCTCATCCAACCAAAAGCCGAATGTTCATAATTTTTTAAATTAGTCGTATTTGGGTTACATTCTTGATAAGATATTAAGACAAGCTCCCCTTGAAATTGTTCTACAAGTGAGAGGTTGGATATAAGAAACAAAAAAGCTGTGAAAAATCTCTCGGGAAACAAATGCTGGCTTGTCTGGACAGAGGAAGGGAAGAGTAGCAACCCAGAGCTGAACAGTATATGGCACACAACTGGGGGGCTGTATGATGGCGAGCTTTTCCAAAATGTCTCTCTCCAATCACCTTGGGCAAAAAAGCACAATTGCTCTGAGGTAATCTCAGAGCAGCACTCCAGTTTAGGTGGGGTGGCAACCCTGATGTTCTCTCTGTTCGCTGAACAAAATTCCATGGAAGCTTGGGCTCAATAAAGAGCAAATCTCTGATGGAGTTAATAGGATGGGTTTCTTGATGGATGATGCAACTGGGAAGTCCAGATATCCTATGATCCAAAATATCATAGGCTCTCTGCTCTAGGGTTCTTCTTCCTTTCTCCAGACAACCTCACCACTCCTTTCAAACACAGTACCAGCTAACTTAATGTGGCTGAAAATCTCAATGGAAAATGTGTTCATGGAAAAAAAATCAATCCATCCATCAAGCAAGCAAGCACTAAAGTATAAGAACTATTAAAATCTTTTTAAAGATTAAAAACAAATACATTACGTGTTAATTGAATTTAAATAATAAAAATTTTAAAAAAGATTAAAACAATTCAAAAAACTGTATATACATTAAAAAAAAATTAATGAGCTAGCCAGACTATAAATTTTAAATGACCATAATACACATCCTCAGATATGAGAGGATGTGGGTTAATATGAAGTAGAAATAGTTTTTAAAAAAGAAACCATCTGAGGGGAGCCTGGGTGGCTCAGTTGGTTAAGCATCTGCCTTAGGCTTGGGTCATGATCCCAGCGTCCTGGGATCTGGCCTGTGTAGAGGTCTCTGCCTGGTGGGGAGTCTGCTTCTCCCCTTTCCTCTGCCTGCTGCTCCTCCTGCTTATGTTCTCTCATTCTCGGTCGAATAAATGAATAAAATCTTTAAAAAAAAATAATAAATACATAAATAAATAAAGGTGATTTGAGATTTAATTAAAAAAAGAAACAACTTCAAATAATGTATATAGAAAAGAGTTAAAATGAAAATATCAAGAGGTGGGGGCGCCTGGGTGGCTCAGTGGGTTAAAACCTCTGCCTTCGGCTCGGGTCATGATCCCAGGGTCCTGGGATCGAGCCCCACATCGGGCTCTCTGCTCCGCGGGGAGCCTGCTTCCTCCTTTCTCTCTGTCTGCCTCTCTGCCTAGTTGTGATTTCTCTCTGTCAAATAAATATTAAAAAAAAAAATATATCAAGAGGTGGATGAATGGATTAATGGGTATAGCTGAAAAATGTTTTAGTGAGTTAGAATTATTAGGCTAAGAAACACTTCTGAAACATAAGAGGAAGGGATAAGAAGATTTTTTTAAAGGTACAAAGACATGATAGAGTATTAACTTTGTAAAAACAGAAGATACAGAAGTTGTATAAATTAAACTGATTCCCAGAAGTATATGAATGACTGAGAATTTTCTAGAATTAAAAAAATGTCAAATTGAACAGCTTATGAGTGCCAGAGGATAAATAAAACACACACATATACATAAACAACACCTTGATACAATAAAATTTAAGAGAATCAAAGACAAAAAACATTCTAAGAGCTTCTCACAAGAAGAGTAGTTTACCTAGAAAGGAATAAGATCAAAATGACATGAGATACCTCATTAGAAACACAAGATTCAAAGTAATTCTTAAAATTACTATGCAGTGGGACGCCTGGGTGGCTCAGTTGGTTAAGCAGCTGCCTTCGGCTCAAGTCATGATCCCAGCGTCCTGGGATCGAGTCCCACATCAGGCTCCTTGCTTGGCAGGGAGCCTGCTTCTCCCTCTGCCTCTGCCTGCCACTCTGCCTGTGCTCGCTCGTTCACTCTCTCTCCTTCTCTGACAAATAAATAAATAAAATTAAAAAAAAATTACCATGCAGAGTAATTTTAAAATGCTGACAGAATTTTGAACCAAAACTTTATATGCAGATAAACTATCATCAAAAGTAAAGCTATCTTAAGCACACACAGTCTTAAATATTTCCTACATTAAAGGAACCATTCCCAACAAGAACAACGTTGTTATAAAAGATACATGAAAGTAAATAAATGCAGGAACCTGGGTGGCTCACTTGGTTAAGCATCTGCCCTTGGCTCAGGTCATGATCCCAAAGTCCTAGGACTGAGCTTAGCATCGGGCTCCCTGCTCTGTGGGGAGCCTGCTTCTCCCCAACACCCCCCCCCACAATGTTTGTACTCTGTCAAATAAATAAAATCTTAAAAAAAAAAAGTGAACAAATAATTTAGTAAAACTTACTATTACTTTAAAAAGGAACAAAACATATAACCAAAACAATCTAGAACCAAAAATCTAGGGAAGCTCTGTATAACAGAACTTTCTGGGATAACTAAAGTGTTCTTCTATCTTTATCTGTGGCCATGAGTCACATGTGGCTATGGATAACATGAATGTGGTTAGTGTGACTGAGGAAATTTTAAATTTTAAGCTTAAAGTTAAAATTCTCTAAAACTAGTGGGTGCTGTATCAGATAGCACAGATTTTAGCATGTTCCAATAAAACTTTACTTAGAGGGCGCCTGGGTAGCTCAGTGGGTTAAGCTGCTGCTTTCGGCTCAGGTCATGATCTCAGGGTCCTGGGATCGAGTCCCGCATCGGGCTCTCTGCTCAGCAGGGAGCCTGCTTCCTTCTCTCTCTCTCTGCCTGACTCTCTGTCTACTGTGATCTCTCTCTGTCAAATTAAAAAGAAAAAAATCTTAAAAAAAAAAAAAAACTTTACTTAGAAACAGTTGCTGGCACATAGGCCATAGTTTGCCAACATCTCACCTGCTGGGTGATATAAATACAGTGATGAGAAAAGGAGGCCAAAGTTTGCCACAGTACTTACTAAAGGGAGGATGGTGATGTAGATAAAAATACTTAAAAAAAAAAAAATACATAAATGAAAGTCTGGAATTATCTGGGCAATGACCAAAAATTTTTTTCTTTTTTAAAGAATTTTTTATTATTGAAGAACAGTTGACACAGAATGTTGTTTTAGTTTTAGGTGCAGAACGGTGATTCAACAATTCTGTATATTACGCTATACTCACCCTGGTAAGTGTAGTTACCACACCTGTTACCATACAATGACCAAAATTCTAACTAAAGCAGAGCAAAATGTGGAGCTTTCAAACTGAAAAAAGAAAAAAAACCAAAAACCAAAAACCAAAATGAAAATTCAATCCATTCAATGGGAAAAGGAAAAAAGCCAAGAAGTATGGTAAATAAAAAATATAAAATAACATGACAGAAAAGTTCTAATACAATGTTCCAATACATACATGTAAATGAGTTAAACTCACTGATCTAAAGAAAGATTCTTAAGATTGGA
>PISX010010227.1:33920-71513 GCA_004024625.1 Mellivora capensis
TCTTTAAAAAAAAAAAAATTTAAAAAAAAATAAATAAATAAATAGAAAAATTAAAAAAAAAAAAAAAAGATGTAGGAATAGGAGATCAATAGGGATAGCCTAAGTCCAAAAAGGTACAGAAATGCTGAAAATAAATGGCTGGGAAATACAAAGGACAACTGTGAACCAAGAGCTTCACAGTAATTAGAAAATTAAAAAAAAAAGCAAAGAATAGAAAGCAAAAACAAATATAAAGGGGTGCCTGAGTGGCTCAGTGGGTTAAGCCTCTGCCTTCGGCTCAGGTCATGATCTCAGGGTACTGGAATCGAGTCCCGCATCAGGCTCTCTGATCGGCCGGAAGCCTGCTTCCTCCTCTCTCTCTCTGCCTGCCTCTATGCCTACTTGTGGTCTCTGTCAAATAAATAAATAAAATCTTAAAAAAATATATATATAAAGGAGAAGTAGGGTACTGTATTATATACTGAAGGAAAAACAGATTAAGAACTGGCAAACATAAACATTTATGTTTTTACAATGAATAAAACACCAAGACAATTCAACGGGGGAAAGAACAGTCTCTTCAATAAATAGTGCTAGAACAACTAGATACCTACATGCAAAAGAATTAAGTTGGAGAGAGTCAATTATCATATGGTTTCACTTATTTGTGGAGCATAACAAACACGGAGGACATGGGGAGATGGAGAGGAGAAGGGATTTGAGGGAAATTGGAAGGGGAGGTGAACTACGAGAGACTATGGACTCTGAAAAACAACCTGAGGGGTTTTGAAGGGGTGGGGGGTGGGAGGTTAGGGGAGCCAGGGGGTGGGTATTAAGGAGGGCACGTACGTATTGCATGGAGCACTGGGTGTGGTGCAAAAATAATGAATACTGTTACGCCGAAAAGAAATTAAAAAAAAACAAAAAAAAGGAATGAAGTTGGGTACTTACCTCACACATATAGAAAAAACTCAAATGGATCATAACCTCAAAGTAAGCACTAAAACTACAGAACTTAGAAAACACAGGAATCAATCTTTGTGACCATGGTTACATACTACATGACAAAATTTGTGACATACCAAACCAAGAGTACAAGCAACAATTGAAAAAAAGGCACAAATTACATTTCAACAAAATTAAAAATAATTGTATTTCAGAGGCCAGCATCAAGAAAGTGAAAACCCACTGTACAGAAGAAAATATTTGGAAATCATATATATGATAAGGGCTTTGTATCCTGAATAAATAATTCTTACAATTCAACAATAAAGACTAAAACCAATTTAAAAATGAACAATGGACTTGCAAACTTGGATAGACATTTCTCCGAAGATATATAAATGGCCAACAAGCACTTGAGAAGATGCTCAGTATCATTAGTCATTAAAGAAATACAAATCAAAACCATAATGAGATGTCATTTCACACCCAGCAGAATGACTAAAATAAAAAATAATAAGTGTTGATGAGACATGGAGAAACCGGAATCTTTAAATGTTGCTGGTGGAACTGTAAAATGGTGTAGCAACTTTGGAAAATAGTCTGGTAGTACTTCAAAAGGTAAACACAGAGCCACATAAAACCCAGCATTTCCATTCCTAGGTATATACTCAAGAAAAATGAAAACATGTCTATATAAAAGCCTATACATGAATGTTCACAGCAGCATTATTTTTAATAACCAAAAAGTGGAAACAACCCAAATGCCCATCAAGATGAATGGATAAAGGAAATATGGTATGTGTATCCATACAAGAGTATCATTTGGCCATAAGAAGGAATGAAGTATTGATAAAGGCTACAACACAGATGAACCTGAAAGCATTATGCCACGTGAAAGAAGCCATGTTTTTTGACTACAAAAGGCCACGTATTATATGATTCCACTTACTTGAAACCCACTGAATAAGAGACAGAAAGTCAATAAGTAGTTTCCAGGGTTTGGGGAAAGGGAGAAAGGGGAGTGACTACTAATGGGCACAAGTGTCTTTCTGGGCTTTTTTAAAAAGACTGTTCTAAAATTAGGTAATAATAATGACTGCACAACTCTGTGAATATATTAAAAACCATTGCATTTTATGGCATGTGAATTTCTTTGCAATAATGTTACAAACACATACAAAGCAACAACTCTCAGAAGTATAGAGACATCAACAATTTTAGATGGCAATTTTAACTTACTCTTCTCTGAAACTAACAGAACAGGAAAAGATTAATTACAGAAAATATAAGTAAGTTCAAACTAACAAATATATAGACAACTCACATACAGTGAAAAATAGACATGCTTTTCAAAGACATAAGAAGCAAAAACTATGTGCTGGCCATACACCATATAATCACCATATAATCGATGTTCTTTGGTTTTAACAATTAAACTAGAAATCTGTAACAACAACAAAAGCAACCAAAAACAAACAAATAAACAAACAAAAAACAACCTCCACCCATATGTCTAGAAACTCAAAAACCACAGTTCTAAATCCTTAGGTCAAAGAAGAAATTATAAAGGAAATTACAGGATAATTAGACAAGTACAACAATAAAAATACTATGTAACAAAATTTGTGAGACAACTAAAACAATATTAAAAAAACTATAGATTTATGTGCTTATATAAGAAACATCAAAGTTCAACTCAAGTTGAAAAAGTATCTATAGAATAACTCAAGAGAACAAAGGAAACAAAGATATGGGCAGAAATCAAACAGAGTAGAAATAAAATGGAAAGATGAATAAAATCAAATGCTGATTTTTTGAAAAGATTAATAAGACAGACAAACTTCTGGCAAGATCACCAAGAAAAGTGAAGAGATACAGGTGATGATAGATGAGATTTAAACTACTATCATAATACTATAATATTTACAATATTACATTAGATAAGGTCATAAATACTTAAATAAAATCTTAAAAAAAAAATCTGTACAGACCAATAACCACAAAGATATCCTCTCCCAAATAGCCATAAACCTTGATAATTATACAAGCTGAATTCTCCTAAAATTTTCAAGGAGCAAATAATCCGTTTTCTACTATTTGTTACAGATAATAGAATACAAAGAGAAATACCTAAAATGCTTTATATGCCTGACATCATTTTGATTTCAAAACTAGATAGTAATAAGAAAAGAACAGATAGCTGTTTGTGTTTTCTTAGAGTTTTTGTCTATTTGGCATCCATCCACCAGAAGGCCAATTACATTACTGTATGTTCTTATTTCCTGTATTCTTGATGCTCTGGCATTTGTGACCTCGCTAACTAGGGAGAAACTACCTCTCCCAGGGTTGGCCAGTTCCTGAGAGATAGCAAAGGTTAGTCCAAGAATGTATTTTTCCTATGTAAACCGAAGAGCCCAAACTCCGAATCATCTCCTTTACCTGGCTGTTATACTTCAGAAGGCATTATTCCTCTGCCCTAAGCACTAAAGGTCAGATATTAGCAATTGGAGATCACCTCTGTAAGTCCAGAGTCTACCAACATTATTCAAACTAGCCAATTCTAGTGTTTACCCCTTCCTTGCCTTACCCCTTGCTCTTACTTTTGCTTCCTGATACACCTGGGTACTTCCCATGTCCTTGAGTGGAGTAGCATGCTCCCTTCTCTTGTGAACAGTAATAATCTTTCAATGCACTCTCTCCATGTCAATGTCACCCCCATAAATTAAAATCTGCAGGCACATTTTCAGATAATAACTAAAGCCCACTTCATTTATGAACATAGATGTCTGAAAATCCTAAATGACGAATTGGTGAATTTAATCTTTTAGTATATTAAAAATAACACACACTGTTCAAAAACAATTAACACAAAAGAATTCAAGAATGAGGGCGCCTGGGTGGCGTCTTGGGCTCAGGTCATGATCCCAAGGTCCTGGGATTGAGCCCCGTATCGGGCTCCCCGCTTGGCAGGAAGCCTGCTTCTCCCTCTCCCATTCTCTCTGCTTATGTTCCCTCTCTCACTGTCTCTCTCTGTCAAATAAATTTTAAAAATCTTTAAGGAAAAAAAAAAAGAAATTCAAGAATGGTTTAATATTTGAAAATCTATCAATGTAATCACATTATGGACTACAGGAGAAAATGACTATTTCAACAGATTCAGAAAAGGCATGTGATAGTTTTAATGATTTATTAAAAAATTGCCAGTAAACTATGAACAGAAGGGAAAATTCCTTAACTTGATAAAGTCTATATACTAAACGTTAATATACATCAAACTTAATGGAAAACTTCAGAATCATTCCATTTAAGATACACATAAGAAAAGATGCCCACTGAGGCTTTGTTCAACTTATTACTGGAGGATATGGCTAATATAATAAAATGGGGGGATGGGGGAAGAAACCAAGGAGTAAGGATTAGAAGAGATGAAGCAGATGGTGTAGACAAATTATCATCATAAATGAGTTTAGAAAGACTGCCAGATACAAGAAATCAACTAAAAGAAATCAGTAGCGTTGCTTTGTATCAGAATAGTCATAGGGAAAATAAAGTATCACTCAAAATAGTTATATAGAATATCTAGGGATTAACTTGAAGATAAGGCAGAGAACATTAATGGGTGAAAAATCACCTCACAAAAAAGTCTAAATGAAGGAAGAACTATACCACATTTACAGGTAGTTCCTTAAAGATTAATCTATAAATCCAAGACAGTTCCAGTATAAATCAGGAAGGTTTTGTTCTAGTTTTCAAGAAATTTCACAAACTTATTCTAAAATGTCTATGTAAGAATAAACATCTAAAATTAATTCAATCAAGTTTAAAGAGAAGTATAAAGGGACTCAAGCTACTAGATAGTATGATTTACTACTAAGACATAATAATAAAAAACTGTATAACTGCCATAGCAACAAACAATAAACAAGAGCGCTTAGCAGCAGATTCATGAATATATGGTAACTTGACATGATAAAGATGGCCAATAAATCAGAACGAAAAGCATGCATTATTTACAGATGGTACTGGCAAACACCCGTGCCATTTTAAGAAAAATAATGTTGGATCCCTACCTCACAACATGTATAAAGGTGAACTCAACATGACCTATATATAAAAGGTATTACAAAGCCAATAGTAGAGAGGAGAATATCCTGGAGAATGGCTTCCGAGCAGCGAATATCTACTTAGACAAGACCTCTAAAGTACAAACCATATAGGGGGAAATTGATTTGACTACATTTAAGAGAGAATTTATGCTCTATAAAGGACACATTATAGTCAACTCTAAGCTTAATAAAAAGCTAGCTCTCAAGTATTGGACTTAAGTTTATATATCTCTTAAATAACTGTTTCCCATGAGGCAATTCAGTTTGGCAAGACCACTGTTTAGTCCACATGGTCATTCAGAAACCTAAGCTCTTTTTGGTTCGTTGCTCTGCCATTTGCTAGGGTATGGAGAAAGTTAGGTCATGGCCTAAAATAACAAACCTATCCATCTTCCATTTATAACAAGGAAAAAAAGAAGCCCACATCAAAAAATTTTCTTTTGAGCTATTTAAGTAGAAATGCATGTAACACTTTTGCCCATATCTGATTGGCAAAATTAGACACATGGCCTCAATTAGCTAATGATAAAGTTAAAAAATGTAATCCCTAATTGAGCAGCTATGTGCCCAGCTTAAACTGTTTGTAAAGGTAAGAACAGATTTTGGTGAATTATTAGCAGTCTTCACCATAAGGACACAAAAAAAGTAACAGACTTATGTTTAAAACCAACAAGGGATTAATAACTAAAATATATAAGGACCTCTTACAAATCATGAAAAATAGAGACAGGAAATACAACAGAGAAGTGGTCAGTGGACATGAATGAGAAACTTGAAGAATAAGGAATGCCTAACAAACACATGAAGAGATAACTCAGCTTCATAATAATCAACGAAGTACAAAATAAACAACTAAGAATTGGAAAAACTATAAGGTGTTGATGAGTAAATGGGAGAAATAGTGACCAACCAACAAAATGAAATTGAATGTAAACTGGTATATGTATTCCAGGAACCAATTTGCCATGCTCTCCCTAATCCAAACTTCTTCCTTAGTGAAAGATTTATTTATATACTCCCCAATTCAGAAATCTCACTCCTGGATATATTCCCCAAAGAAACTCTTTCGTGGGACAGGTATGAGAATGTTTTTTTCTTTACAGTATTGTTGTGGAAGGAGGAACAGAGGGTAACTTAAATGTTTATTTCTTAAGGGAATAGGATCAGATAAAGTTGACATATATCTATACGTATGTATATGTATGTATATATATACACACACACACATATATACACTGTAGTTAGATTCAACTAGGTATACACACTGAAATGCAGTGTTGACTTAAAAAGATCTGTAATACAATGGTATTTACATATATAA
Source organism: Mellivora capensis (assembly GCA_004024625.1). Classification (NCBI taxonomy): domain Eukaryota; kingdom Metazoa; phylum Chordata; class Mammalia; order Carnivora; family Mustelidae; genus Mellivora; species Mellivora capensis. Next base: position 40,272 of record PISX010010227.1, read on the forward strand.
AACATACTCAAAACAACACAATATAAAAGGACACATCCTCAAGCACACCTTTCAAATCAGGGTATGTTTAAAGGGAAATGGAAGAGGGGATTAGGGATGAAGAGGAAAACTAATAAAACAGGAAAAGAGCCTTGTCAGGCTGATAATGTAATTGTACCCCGAAATGAGGACGATGACTAACAAATCCCTGCATGTTTACTGCATAAGTAACAGTTTTTTCCATTGCCAAAGAGATGTCTCAGTTCCAGAAAGACAAACACACACAGACATAAAAATACGAAAGATGGAGTTCTGAAATAATGTTTTGTATGACAATTTCTCTATGACGAAAAGACATAGCAAGAAGTGGGAGAAGCATAAAAAGAGTGTTTAAAGGAGAGTAATTTTAGACTGCTCATTAAAAAAAAGGTATAGTTCTTTAACACTGTGCATGATACAGATTTAAGGAAAACAAACTCAGAACATGGTTTTTAATATCCTATGCTGCATCAAAGAGTTGAAGAAAACATTTTATAAGATTTAGTGAAAACATATTTACTATAATTAATGACCTCTTCCTATTATTGCTTGATTCACTAATAAAAGGAAAACTACAATTTATTCCACTTAGAACCACAAACTTATTTTCCAAAGGGATATCATTCATTATGTTTGTAATAACTAGCACACTTATAATAAAGTCAAGGTTGTGCGGCGCCTGGGTGGCTCAGTCGTTAAGCATCTGCCTTTGGCTGGGGTCATGATTCCAGGATCCTGGGATCCAGCCTGGCATTGGCTCCCTACTCAGCAGGAAGCCTGCTTCTCCCTCTTCCACTCCCCCTGCTTGTGTTCCCTCTCTCGCTGTGTCTCTGTCAAATAAATAAAATCTTTAAAAAAAAAAAAAAAAAAAAAAAAAAGGTCAAGGTCTTCTTGTCCCCACACAGGCAGATTTTAATGAAATACACTTGGCAATTTTTTTTTAAAAGACAAGCAACAGTTTGGCACCTAATATATAATCACAATGACCAAGTCAGGTGTGCAGCATCCCCAGTACAGACTTTATTAGAGTTCAGTTATAAATACACAATCTCTTGACACTGAAGATGTAGTTCTTGCAGATAAAGCCCAAAGGCAGGAAATGAATCTTCTCCCAAAAGCTGCTTATCTTTAAAGTAACCTCAAATTATTACTAAACTAATAAAGTAATTTTGTTCCAGAAAGTGATCTGATCTATTTTATTTTCAGCTTTTGATAAATCCAAGAATGAGATGGAAGATTATTACTTTTTGTCTCACTATACACACTGAAACACAACATGAAAATAAAGGAAAACAAATTTTAAATGATTTCTTTATGGTAAAGTTGGAATAGGCAATAGCAAAGCCTGCCAGTAGATGAGGAAGAGGAGTATGGTTTCAGAAAAATAAAAAGCTAATTTTGTTATTTAACAGCATATTTGGAAGTAAAGCTTTTATTATTTTCTAATTGGAAACTGTTAAAAAATGAGTAAAAAAGGTACAATAAGATTGTATACAATCAAACAAAATAATTCAAAAATATAACTACGGTTATTACTACCTTCTTAATGGAATTTTTTTCTAATACAATGGCCCTTACCTAAAGGCCACAACCCAACATGAAGATCAAGATTCTATTAAAAAGGCAGGCTACCAAAATTATGACTGTCAAACACAACCTAACATGGAGATAGCACAAGAAAATTTCAGATGACCAATGATTAATGATGATTTAGTTTTACTGCACACACAGAAGATACTAGTTTCATTGTAGCAATCTGGGCACACCATTCATTACACTTCCATTCCGTGCCACGCACTGTAGTAGGCATTTAATATCATGGCAATACATGTACTATTTATTACACAGCTACTCTATGCCCCACACGGTACTAGGTATTTGAGGTATGCTCTCTCTAATCCTTAAAATAAACTTTTATTAGACCATATTATAAAATAGAAGGTTTGTTGTTGTTATTTTTAATGTAGAACTGAAACTGAGAGATTAAACAATCTGCCCAAGATCTTAAGTTAGGAAAACAATGCAAAGCTTCTGGTTTAAGGTGGCAAATTAATACATGCTGCAGCCTCCTTCTCCTCCTCCTAATCCAAACCCTCAAAATGACAGGAAATCCACAATTATGCCAGAAAACAAGAAGGCGTACTTTTAATGTACTGGAAACTTGAGGAAGATATAAGACAAGAAACCAAACTGCCCACAGAGACTGAATGTTAGAAAAGGTGGGAACAGTTCCCAGGGCGCTACAAATTCTGAGGTAAGGGAGAGAAAACAGGAAAAGACGGAAGACAGACTAACTGCAGTTTTTGCATTAAAAGCAGCAATATGGGTAGATCTCTATTTACTGCCTTTTTTGGAAAAGGCAAATAACATTTCTGCCCTTAGTTGGAAAGAGTGAACACAGAAACTTGAGTAAGCCTGGTAAAATTTTAGAATACCAATGATAAATAAAGAGAAAAATCCTAAAACGTATGAGAAAGGAAGTTGAGAAAGCGGATTATTCATAAAGAATTAGATAGATACCACACACTTCTATTTGCAAAGAGTGGATATAAAAATAAAACAAAGTATGATACTTCAAAGTCCTTTAGGAAAATAATTTTGAACTTGGAATTCTATATGTAACCAAACTATCTTTTTTTTTAAAAAAGATTTTATTTATTTATTTATCAGAGAAAGAGAGTGCACACAAGCAGGCAGAGCGGCAGGCAGAGGCAGAAAGAGAAGCGGGACTTGATCCCAGGACCCTGGTATTACGACCTGAGCCGAAGGCAGCGGCTTAACCGACTGAGCCACCTAGGCGTCCCCCAAGCTATCTTTCAAGTGTGAAGGCAAAATAAAGACATATGCAGGTCTACAAGGATTCAATTATTACCCACAAATACACTCCAAAGGAATTACTTAAGAATATACTTATGCAAGTACAAGACAAAGAAGTAGCATGAAGTAACCAACAGCAAAGACACCAATAAATTGTAAATGATTCTTGCATTAAAAAAAGAGATTAAAAACAAAAGTTATGAACTACTTTTTTTTTTTTTTTAAGTGAGGTTGGGGCACCTGGGTGGCTCAGTGAGTTAAGGCCTCTGCCTTCAGCTCAGGTCATGATCCCAGAGTCCTGGGATCAAGCCCCGCATCCGGCTCTCTGCTGAGTGGGGAGCCTGCTTCCCTTCCTCTCTCTCTGCCTGCCTCTCTGCCTAATTGTGATCTCTGTCTGTCAAATTAAATAAATAAAATCTTAAAAAAAAATGAGATCACTAAAAAAAACAAAGCGTGTGACATGCAACGCAGGACTGTGGAAACATTTATAGCCATTAACAAGTTTCTTAGGAAAGAAAAAAGACTTTTCATTTGAAGAATTTAAAAGAAAACAAATTAAGAATAAAGAAAGGTTACAAGGGGACCCGGGGCTGGCTCAGTCAGTAGAGAGTGTTAACTCTTGATCTCAGGGTTTTAAGTTCGAGCCCCATGCTGGGTGCAGAGGTTACTCAGAAATAAAATCTTAAAAAAAATAATAAATTACAAGGTAATAACAAAGAAAAAAGTAATAGAAAACTAAAAGAGTGGATGACCAGTAATAAAAAAGCTGATTCTTCAAAAAGGTAGTAAGTGATCTAGGCAAACTTTTGTCAGGTCTGACCAAGAAAAAGGAGAGAAAACAAACTTCAGGAATAAAAATGAGAAAGAATTACAAATTCAGAAGAGATTTTTAGAAAACATTTTAACTATTATAGAAATTCTCTACAAATATGATTTGAATCCTGGGGGGGAAAATGAGTTATTATTTCAGAAAATATAAATGGCCAACATTAGCTGAAAAGTAGAAATCTGAATAGTTAAGGACAAAATATATCACTTTGCAGTTTAAAGGAACATATTTTCTCTGTTAACTGAGACAGAGATTCTTTAAAAAAAAAAAAAAAAAGATTTTATTTATTTCTTTGACAGAGAGAGATCACAAGTAGGCAGAGAGGCAGGCAGAGAGAGAGGAGGAAGCAGGCTCCCCGCCAAGCAGAGAGCCCGATACGGGACTCGATCCCAGGACCCTGAGATCATGACCCAAGCCGAAGGCAGAGGCTTAACCCACTGAGCCACCCAGGCATCCCGAGGCAGAGATTCTTAAATAGTTTGGTCTCAGGACCTTTTTAAATACTTTTAAAAACTACTGAGGACCCAGAGAGCTTTTGCTTATATGGGTCATCCTATCAATATTTACCATATTAGATATTAAAACAAAATTTTATTATTTTTAAAAATTTTTTAAAGATTTTATTTATTTATTTGACAGAGAGAGACCACAAGTAGGCAGAGAGGCAGGCAGAGAGAGAGAGAGAGAGAGAGAGAGAGAGAGAGAGGGAAGCAGGCTCCCCACTGAGCAGAGAGCCCGATGCGGGGCTCGATCCCAGCACCCTGAAGATCACCACCTGAGCTGAAGGCAGAGGCTTTAACCCACTGAGCCACCCAGGCACCCACAAAATTTTATTATTAAAAGTCACTGAAAAACAACTATAAATTCATTCATGCTAACAACACTCTTATTAAAATAAATGTACTTTACAAATACATTTAGTAAGAGGAGTAGCATGTTTTATATTTTGGTACATCTCTTTAACAGAAGATTGCTCAAATTTGCTGTGTTCAATTTGTTGCAATTCATTTGTAATGCAGCCTCTGGAAAACCTCACTGTACACTTGTGAGAAAGACAACAGTAAAAACAAAGTCTTGTTATTACGAGAACAGTCTGACTTTGCAGACCTTATGAAAGGATCCTGGGGATCCCTAGGAGACTCCATATTACAACTTAAAAAGTGCTGGAGAGTGGTGATGATTGCACAATGTGAATGTACCTAATGCCACACCTATAAATGGTTAAATGAGAAATTTTGTGTTATGTATATTTTGCTACAACAAAAAAATAGCAAACAAAACCCAGCTGCACATATAAAAGAATAAATACATCAAGACCAAGACGTTTATTCTAGTAAAGGGTGGTTTCACTTTAGAAAAATCTATCAATGTAATTCACCATAGTAATAGATGTCGAGAAAATGTGATAAAATTCAATCCAAATGCCTAATAAAAATTTTTAGCATTTTAGATTGGTCAACTTCCACTAATTTATCCTGTGTTAACAAACAACATCAAAATCTCATGGCTTATAGCATAAAGATTTATTTCTTGCTCATGCTACGTTACGGATAGCTTGTAGGTCCATACTGTCTTCATTCCAGGCTGAAGGTAGTCCCTATCTGCAACATGCTGTTCATATGGCAGAGCGGAAAAGCAACGGCTAAATCACGAGATGGCTCTGAAAGCTTCTGCTCTAATATAGCTGATTATCAGTTTCACTCACATTCCACTGGTTAAACAAGTCTCCTGGATAAGCTTAGTATCAAGGGCAGAAAGTGTATTCTCTCACACGGTCTCTCACTCGGAGGATTATCTGATAGGAGAACTCGGTAGAGATGGACCCAGTAGACAGGATTACCCAGTAATTGTAAACAAGAAGATTTAGAAATAATACACCTACAATAGAGGGCAACTTCTCCAATTTGAAAAAGGGCATTTACCATGAACCTAGAGCACACATAACTATTGCAATATACCAGAAATAAACACTGAGAAAAATACAACAATAAATTTAAAAGATCCCAACCAAGCATATGAGCTATGAAGTCAATTAACTATGTGATCTTAGGCAGGTTAAACTCTCTGCCCATTTACTTCCTCAACTGTAAAACGAAGATGACAACATCCTATTTCAATGATTCTACAACATATTTTTTCATATTTTAATGTCTCAGAGATTGGTGACATCTTAAAAAAAACAGTTATCACCCAGGAGGCAATAATGATGTGCCAAATGAAAACCTTCCACTGACACTTTCTGATACCATCAAGAAAGCGTCACTAACAAAGCATCTTAGGTTTAACAAAACATGGTAATATTTAGTGTTAACTGTGATGATTACATGAACTAATTCATATACAACACTTAGGGCAATGGCTAACAGCAAGTACTCAATAAATACTATTTTTTCTCATTCTTTGTCCTACTATATATCAAACCCAATAATAATGCTAGAGTACACATATATACACCCATAAAGAACTATAAAGAATAAAGGGAAGTAACTTATAATGGAACATAAATTCTATTTATATATGTAAATGCATAAGCACATCAGAAGACAGGATCAAAGTATCATTCTACCATGTAGATTCACTGTAATCACCATTAATGTTACAGATACAAATGCTGACTACAGAACTGATGACTCAAATACCACCAAGTGACGCTGGTGACAGCGACTGGATTTTCTTAAACGGTGAACCCTTTGTAAAAGTTCTCCCCACCCTCCACCCCCAGTAAAATTCTAAACAAAATAAGATATAATCTTCCCGCCATCTACAAGGCTGTCAAATTAGAGGTAATCTTAGCATGCATTTTGCCATGCAAAAATAATACTTTCTAAAAGTATTTAAATTTTTATTAAAATATATTTAATAAAATGTACAAAACATATTTTGTGTTTATGTGCAAAAAGAACTTCAGTCTAGCCTCATAAAATTATAGTTTTTCATCTATATAAAGGTTCAGAGGGATCTTACCTATATGGATGGGGTCATGAGATACAGAGTATCTACATTCTCTGGCCCACATCAAAAACTGGTGTCAGTAATACTCTCAAAAACTTCAATAAGCAAAAGTCACTCCAAAAACTTCCTAATGCCCCTCTGGAAGTAGTGACTCCTCCAATGAAAACCCTTGGAATAGACTCTTCAAAAAAAAATATTCTCGGGGTACCTGGGTGGCTCAGTGGGTTAAAGCCTCTTCCTTCGGCTCTGGTCATGATCCCAGAGTCCTGGGATCCAGCCCTGCATGGGGCGGATCTCTAAAAAATCTCTAGATTTCTAAAAAAAAAAATCTCTAAAAAAAAAAAATTCTCGACAACCGGATACCAACTTTGTTGACAATTAATAGCCCCATCTACTCAATATATTCCTAAGTCACCACAAGACAGAGCTCTGTAATTTCATATGGTAAAAACCATGTCTCAACATAACTTCTATTGTTCCTTTCCCAACTAGTAAACAGGATGGAGTCTTTGAAGTCTGTCTTATCTCTGGCCACTCTCCCAACTAACCCTTTTTCTGTTGCTTCTGAAATACTTCTCTCATACTTTGAAAATTCCATTATAAACAACCTACCTCTCAAAGGGAGTACATTACAATGGTTAAAAGCATAGACTCTGGAATCAGGCAGATCTTTTTTTTTTTTTTTAAGATTTTATTTATTTGACAGAGATCACAAGTAGGCAGAGAGGCAGACAGAGAGAGGAGGAAGCAGGCTCCCCGCTGAGCGGAAGAGCCCGATGTGGGGCTCGATCCCAGGACCTGGGACCATGACCCCAGCCGAAGGCAGAGGCTTTAACCCACTGAAGCACCCAGGCGCCCTTCAGGCAGATCTTCTAATTTCAAAATTCTTATTATTACCTAGGTACTCTGAGTGATACAGATCAATTTACTCTTTGACACCTTAGCTATATAAACTCTTCTTTTCCTTTAGCTTCTTCCCTTCCAGCTTAAACATGCATAAATCATCCCTATCCTAAGAAAACAACAAAAAGGAAGATTTCACCAACTCCACTATTATTCCTTAAAGTTATCATCTTTATTTCTCTCTCTTTCCTGTCAAATTTCTTCAAAATAAGACCATCAAATTAAATCGAATGAGTTACTGGGTGTGGTATATAAACAGTGAATCTTGGAACACTGAAAAAAATAAAATAAAATAAAAAATCAATTGATCAATCAAATGAGTTAACGGTCAGATAATAAAACAATAAAAGGGATGGAAAGAGAGACAGCAGAGCTAAGAAAAGTTATTGAGAACTGAAACAATTATTAGAGATAATAAATAAACTAGAAACAGCAAAAACCAGAAAAGACATAACTGAAATACTCACAAAGGTTTAAGATAATAATGGTTAATTCAGAGAAAAAAGACAAAAATTGAATAATTTCCCTAAATATCTGTTTAACTCCCTTATTCTACCTACCTGGCTTTACTTTTTCTTGCTTCTTGTCACCTTCTAAATTAACATGTAATTTACTTATCTGTTAGATTAACTATTACCTCTCTTCGTCCCACAAGAATGTAAGCTCCACACGGGCCATGGCTTTGTTTTGTTCACTGGCACAGAACAGGAATCACTAAATATTTGTTGAGTGAAATAAAGAATAAATGCACAACGATATGAAAGATGATCCTCCAAAAAGAGCCTAGTAAATGGATCAGAAAAAGTATAGATACAATGACATCAAATTTCTGTGCAATGAAGAAAAAATTAGATATTTAGATAAAAAGCAACAATTCATTCCAAGAAAAAATTATTCAAAATAATTTGCACCAAAACACACTAAACTTAAAAGAACAAAAAGAAAATATCCACTAGTTGTCCAAGCCAATAAAAAAGTAAGTCATCTAGAAGTTAAAAAAAAAATACAGTATTGTAATTCCTCTCAATGACTAATATCTATAAGGTTTTGAAATAAATTGTTATTCTAGAAGTAGTACACCCATTCAAATAGATATTTAGGTGATAAAAGCAATAAGCAATTATTCCTTAATAATTAAGAACTTAAGAAACAATGCCCCTATGAGCACATGCTAAAAAACTACTTAAAAATGAAATTAAGCCGAAGACCTCAGAAATGGAAAGCACTGGTAAAAAGACTACTGAGTGCACCAAATCAGATTTAAAAACAAATCAAATATCTAGGAATAAAGGGATGGCGATGGCTTAACTTCAAAAAACTAAAGAAATAATAAATTTATGCTGATGGATGTTAAAAAGATTAAAATTTAATACTTATTTATAATAATTCCTAGTACCAAAACCTTACAGCTCAAACATCACATTTAATTTTAAAACTTTATAAGCAACTCCCATTAAAGTCAGATGTGTAACAGAATGTTTCTATCATTGTTTTCTATTTAGCACTATACTGTAGTTTTCATAGAATGCAGTAACAGGCACACACATAATCACAGAAGAATAAGACATATCAATGAAAAGAACTAAAAAGAGACAAACTCAAAAGAAATCATCAAGCTATGAGATCTATACAGGAACCAGAATTAAATCAACAAAAACCCAGAAGCAGTCACAGGAAATATAACTCACAAAAAACTCCCTTACACAACAGCAACAAGGGCTATAAAAGTACCTAGATAAATCAAAGATGTCTGTGACCTCAATTGAAGAAATTTTCAAATTGTACTCAAGGACATATAAAATACCTGAACAAATAAAGACATATGCCATCTTCATAAATGAAGACTAAAATACCAGAATATCAATTCTCTTCTAAGCTGACCTATAAAACCGATACAAGTCCAATCAAAATTCTTCATTTTTTCAATATGTACCTGAAACTGATACTAAAATTCACTTGCATGACCTAAGGCATTTATTTATTTATTTATTTATTTGAGAGAGAGAGAGAGAGAGAGAGAGCATGAGCTGGGTGAAGGGGTAAAGGCAGGTCGATCCCAAGACTCTGAGATCATGACCTGAGCTGAAAATGTTCAATCGCCCCAACCTAAGGCAATTTTAAAGAATCAAATGGGACAAGGTAGTGGAAAAGAGGATGAAAAGAATAGTAAGAAAATGGATGACTTTGTAGGTCAAAAATAAGAATTCTAGTCTCCATCCTAGGAACAATGGAAAGTCAATAGTGTTTATAAAAGCAGTAAGAGGCTCTATCTGGAGTGTGCAAAAATGTACTGGAGACACTTAAAAGATAACCTGGGAAGTCACTCAAAATGGCAAAGCATGGACCAATAAAACTTCTCTTTTTCACACTGGCAAAAAATTGTCAGAATCAGTTTTTTTTAGAACTCTGGAAATTAACTAATGGCTTAAAGCTTTAAGTCTAGGGAGCATTTATTTAAGAACAGCTGAATCTCAGTAAGAACTCTGTGACATTTTTAACTTTCCAGATTTCCATCATCCCCTCCCTAGTGCCATGGTAGCCTAAAAACAACAGCCCACAATCATGGCAGAATCCAGCAATCTAGCAGCCACTAGAGAAGGCAGAATGGGGTTAGAGGTCCTTCAAAACCCCTATCCCAGAGAATTACTGGACGTGTCTGATGGTTCCCTTAAAACACACCACTCACAGGGCTGCCTTTATTTGACTTGACAGAGTGCCAAAGTAAAACAGATTTTTCTCTGGGGGTGTCTGTCAAAAACAATCATAGACAACTGGTGCACATCAGGGCTGCCTGCGGCAGTGCATAACAGTTTTAAAGGGGAAAACAACAGGCTAACCAAAAAGCTTAAAAAGAAGAGTTGAGAAATAAGATATTCAAGAAGGAGCTTTGAAAGCTTCCCCATATCCAGGGGATCATGAAGTCCACATGCATACAAGACATCTGTGCCAGATCAGGAAAGACCTGAAACAGTCCTAATCTCTCACAACTGACCCTGAGGCTCTGCAGAAGCAAAGAGTAAAGGCTAAGGCAAAGTTGTAAAATGCCTAGTAGTGTACTGTAGACATGCCCAACATGCATACAGAGCCCCCTTGGCAGACTGGAGACTTATTAGTTACAAGTATTTAAAGAAATCTCTATCAAATCATTAGCTAACCACTAAGCTAACCAAGCAACAACTCTAGTGGCCAAACACAACAAAAAAATACATAAACTTCAAGAATTAGTTCAGAAAAGTCACTACATAAAAAACAAAAACAGAAAAAAAACCCCAATAAACCTTGGAAAGACGAAAGACTCTGGTTTCCAGAGTTGCCACATTATAGTATTTTAAACTTCAGTTCCCAATCAAAAATTAAGAGCCATGCAAAGAAACAAGTCTGATCTACACACAGAATGTGTTCAAAGAATTAAAGGAAACTACATCCAAAGAACTAAAATCTGAGAACAATGTCTCATCAAATAGAGAATACCAATAAAGAGACAGAAATTATAAAACAAAAAACTCTTAAGTTAGAAAATACAATAATGCTTATGCATTATATTTCAGATCAAAGACTTTTAAAAAATCACCCATGTGCCAACATACGTAAATTTGGCTAAAAATGCATAGATTTAAACATAGTATTCATAAATTAATTTTACACATCTACAAGGACTCATGATTAACACCATCATTTCCTTCCTAAAAAAGATAAAAAATTCCTACTTCATCTCATCCATTATCTGGGTTCCCTCAACTACTTCTTCAATGTTCTCATCCTATTGGAAGATGAAATAAGTAGAGAAAATTCTCAAGGCACCTGGCTAGCTCAGTCAGTAGAGCATGTGACTCTTGATCTAAGCCCATACTGGGGGTAGAGCTTACTTAAAAAACTAAGTAAAGGGGCACCTGGGTGGCTCAGTGGGTTAAGCCTCTGCCTTCGGCTCAGGTCATGGTCTCGGGGTCCTGGAATCGAGCCCCGCATTGGGCTCTCTGCTCAGCAGGAAGCCTGCTTCCCCTCCCCCTCTCTGCCTGCCTCTCTGCCTACTTGTGTTCTCTGTCAAATTAAAAAAAAAAAAAAAAAGCACAAAACTAAGTAAGTACAGAATTCTCTTGTCATCTCTCCCACTGCTAGCAGAATTCTATCATTTAGTACTGTTCTTCTCTCCTCTTGCATTTTTTTTTTACAAGATCCTATTTATTTATTTGAGAGAGAGACAGAGATAGCTATAGAGAAACAAGAGAGAGCGCAAGTGGGGAGGAGAGGGAGAAGTAGGCTCCCTGCAGAGCAGGGAGCCCAACAGGGGGCTTGATTCCAGGACCCTGGGATCATGACTTGAGCCAAAGGCAGATGTTTAACCAACTGAGCCACCCAGGTACTCCGTCCTCTTCCATTTTCTTATGCTTCTGTCTCACTCGTGTACAGCAAGTCTAGGGATGCATTTTTAGCAAAACTGCACAATTACTTTAAATCCCTCATTGCCTATACTGCTGCTAAATATATTCAGTATCATGAATTTATCAGGAATTCATTTTAGTAGTATGAGAAAAGTGTAAAAAAATTCTTAGCAATCATTAAAATAAATTTTCTGCCAGTTCCATACAGAATATGCTGTTATATTTATATAAGACTGTCCTTTTAACTATATCAGACTATATCCAGAAAAACAGAAAAATTATATGATTGTAACTGATGAAAAACCACAACTGACACTTTATTGGTTCAGATGACTACTATGTTGAGATAAATTAATATTTTAACTTTTTCTTACCATTAGCAAACCAAACCGGCTTTCAACTAAAATAAATTAGTTTCTTCATTAGGAAAAACAGACCTATGAAGACTACTTCACTAGAAAATGCTTTTAAAAGACTGGAATTAAAGTGGAGAAAGATTAAAAAACAGTGAAAACACTGAAAGTATATCATGTAACCCAGTTACTAATGTTTCTAACTTCAAGAATATACAATTATAGGATGCCTGGGTGGGTCAGTGGGTTGACCCGCTGCCTTTGGCTCAGGTCATGATCTCAGGGTCCTGGGATCGAGTCCCACATTGGGCTCTCTGCTCAGCAGGGAGCCTGCTTCCTTCTCACTCTCTCTGCCTACTTGTGATCTCTCTCTGTCAAATAAATAAAATCTTTAAAAAAAAAAAAGAATATACAATTATGGTTACCCTTTTTTTAAAGCACTCATTTCCTTCTATTCTTCAAAATTACAATAATATATATAATTAAAAAAAATAAAGCCACATGGGGTGCCTGGGTGGTTCAGTCGTTGGGCATCGGCCTTTGGCTCAGGTCGTGATCCTGGGGTCCTCGGATCAAGCCCCACATTGGGCTTCCTGCTCTGCGGGAAACCTGCTTCTCCCTCTCCCATTCCCCCTGCTTGTGTTCCCTCTCTCACTGTGTCTCTCTCTGTCAAATAAATAAAAAATCCCTTAAAAAAAGATAAATAAAACCACACGCTATCATCCAAAAAAATAACGGGTTTCATTTATTTTTCTTTTCTTTCCTTTAAAAAAAAAAAAAATTTATTTATTTGAGAGAAAGAGCATGAGCAGGGGGGAGAAGAGAGAAGAGGGTGAAGCAGACTCCCTGCTGAGCAGGGAGCCCAATGATGCATGGCTTGATCCCAAGCACCAACTGAGCCACCCAAGCGCCCCTCATTTATTTTTCTGTTTATACGTACACATATAGCTTTCTACGACCATACATATTTAGTTTTGTATTCTGCTTATTTCACCTTACTTTATGCTTTTAAGTAGTTCCAGTACTGTCTCATTATGTCTTCTTTTGAATAAAATGTGTTATTTCCTTTTATATTTTACCATGATTTAAAATCTAAGTATCTTATGGGAAATGCTTATTAAATTTACCACTAATTTTTCTTAAAAAATATTTTTTCAATTATAAAACTATTGTGGAAAATTTGGAAAATACATAAAAATATAAAAAACCACCACTCATCAGTACACTACACAAAGACAACATTAATATCCCGAAATGTTTACAAAACCAAAAGGCAACTAACAGAACAGGACAAGATATTTGCAAATGACATATCAGATAAAGGGCTAGTACCCAAAATATATAAAGAACTTATCACACTCAACACCCAAAGAACAAATAATCCAATCAAGAAATGGGCAGAAGACATGAACAGACATTTTCTCCAAAAAAGACATACAAATGGCCAACAGACACACGAAAAATTGCTCAACATCACTCAGCATCAAGGGAAATACAAATCAAAACACAGTGAGATACCACCTCACACCAGTCAGAATGGCCAAAATTAACAAGTCAGGAAACAAAAGATGTTGGCGGGGATGCAGAGAAAGGGGAACCGTCCTATGCTTTTGGTGGGAATGCAAGCTGCTGCAGCCACTCTGGAAAACAGTATGGAGGTTCCTCAAGAAGTTGAAAATAGAGCTACCCTACGACCCAGCAATTGCACTACTGGATATTTACCCTAAAGATACAAACGTAGTGATACAAAGGGGCACATGCACACCAGTGTTTATAACAGCAATGTCCACAATACCTAAACTATGGACATCTAGAGTCTAGATGTCCATCAACAGATGAATGGATAAAGAAGATGTGGTACACACACATACATACACACACACACATACACACAGAGGAATATTATGCAGCCATCAGAAAAGGAGATCTTGCCATTTGCAAAGACGTGGCTGGAACTAGAGTGTATTATACTAAGCTAAATAAGTCAATCAGAGAAAGATAACTACCATATGATCTCACTGATATGTGGAATTGGGGAAACAAGGCAGAAGATCATGGGGGAAGAGAGGAAAAAAATGAAAAGGGATAAAACCGGAGGGAAACAAACTGAGGGTTGCTGGAGTGGAGGCGGGTCAGAGGGATGTGGTGGCTGGGTGATGGACACTGGAGAGGGTATGTGCTATGGTAAGTGCTGTGAATTGTGTAAGACTGCTGAATCATAGACCTGTACCCCTGAAAAAAATAATACATTATATGTTAATAAAAAATTTAATAAAATTTAAGAAAAAAATTCTGAAATGCTTTACTTTTTTCCTTTGATTCTATCTATAACAATTTTGTATATATATAGCACCACACTTAATCATACTTTTACAGTAAAAATAGAAGGGTGGACCAGTTCTAAGTTTTTGCTATCACAAACAAAGATTTTTGAATACCCATAAATCTTCAACACAAATTTCTGATAATTTCTTCAAGAGAGAATTTTAGAAGGGAAAATACAGGCAGTTTGTCTTTGATAACAAATTGCAAGCTTTTAAATGTTTCTAACTTCAAGAATATACAATGGGATATCCTTTTTAAACATTTATTTCCTTCTATTCTTCAAAATTACAATAATAGTATGTATAATTTTTTTCAAAAATAAAATAACCACATGCTGTCATCCAAAAAAATAACAGGTTTCATTTATTCTTTTTCAGGGTTAACTTAACTTTTAAAGTTGACACAAATTTGCAAAACTGCTTTCCAAAAAGGGGCATCAATTTACACTAACACAAGTGTGAGCACCCACTTCACCAAAACCTTGCCATTACCATTTTCTTAATAGATTTTTATTTATTTGACAGAGAGATACAGAGAGAGCACAAGTAGAGCAGCAGGCAGAGGGAGAGGGAGAAGCAGGCTTTCCACTGAGCAGGGAGCCCAATACAGGGCTCGATCCCAGGACCCTAGGATCATGACCTGAGCCGAAGGCAGACGCTTAACGGACTGAGCTACCCAGGTACCCCATCCATTACCGTTTTCTTTCTTTCTTTCTTTTTTAAAGATTCTATTTATTTATTTGACAGAGAGAGCGAGAGAGAGAGAGATCACAAGTAGGCAGAGAGAGAGGGGGAAGCAGGCTCCCCACTTAGCAGAGAGCCCGCTGTGGGATGGATCCCAGGACCCTGAGATCATGACCTGAGCCGAAGGCAGAGGCTTTAACCCACTGAGCCACCCAGGCGCCCCATTACGTTTTCTAAAAGTATTTGCTAATATAGTAAAAAATGGCAGCTCACTGTTGTCCCAATTTACATTTCTTATTTATACTATGGTGAAATATCTTTAGTGTGTATCAGATATTTCTTTCTTCTATATTTGTCTATAAATGTGTTTTCCTCATTTTTCTGAAGTATTAGTGTTTTTATAAATGCTTTACATCTTATGAAAACGAATGCTTAACCTATGAAAGGATTATACCATGGCTTCTGAGAGACTCAAAGTACAAGTTATTGTTATCATCTACCACTTTCTGACATTTTTGATACATTTATGAAAAACTAATAAACATTTGCTATCTAGTTTAACTTAATACTTCTGTGAAGAGATCAAAGAGTTCTGTATCTTCATCCAACCTGAAAACTGTTGCTTTTGGATAAAGACACAAACTCCAACAAACTTTCAGGTTGTACTGATCATACTTCTTTTTTTTTTTTTTTTAAATATTTTATTTATTTATTTGACAGAGAGAGATCACAAGTAGGCAGAAAGAGAGAGAGAGAAGGAAGCAGGCTCTCCGCCAAGCAGAGAGCCCGATGTGGGACTCGATCCCAGGGCCCTGAGATCACGACCCGAGCCGAAGGCAGAGGCTTAACCCACTGAGACACCCAGGCGCCCCTACTGATCATAGTTCTTCATGGCATTATGAATTACTGTGCAAAACAGGATCTTACAAGAATACTGTCTAGAAATAAGTATTTCAATTGCCAAAATTAAAAGGAAAAGTCACTGTGCTCTGCAAAATGAGCAAGTATTTAGTAGTAAGAAATATCTAAAAGGAAGTTCCTTGTTTAACCTGTCACGCAACACCTATTTTAGTCACTGACCATCTTGTAACATTTGCGAAATACTACTGGTTATCACAAGTGCTTCTGAGAACTGTGTAGACCAAGGGTCAGCAAGTTATAGCCAAATCCAGCCACCTCTCCTTTTGTAAATGAAGTTTTATTAGAATACATTAATTAGTCATGATCATTCATTTACATACTGTCTAATGGCTGCTTTCACACCATGAGAGCAAAATTCAATAGTTGGCCTGGCAAAGCCCAAACACCTACTACCTGGCTCTTTACAATACAGACAACTAAAACACCCAAGTAAATAATTTTACTTGTAGTACATGTATCAGCATAGATATCCAGATCCTAACTCATGGAGCTCATATGCTAGTAGAGGGACAAGACTTGTATGCAAAGAACTTACATCACAAGGTATAAAAAGCTAAGTGCTAAGAAAAGGAGAGTAAGAGAAAATGGCTAAAATTGCTTCCACTGGCGGGGCACCTGGGTGGCTCAGTCGTTAAGCGTCTGCCTTCAGCTCAGGTCATGATCCCAGGGTCCTGGGATCGAGCCTCGCATCGGGCTGCCTACTCAGTGAGGTGCCTGCTTCTTCCTCTCCCACTTCCCCTGCTTGTGTTCCCTCTCTCTCTCTGTCAAATAAGTAAATGAAATCATTAAAAGAAAAAAAAAGATTGCTTCCACTGGGGAAAATGAAGGAAGCAGCTTTTGCAATGGGTTTTGAAGGACGGAAAGACTTCTAGTGTGATGAAAAGCAGAGTTGCAAAAAACTACACTCTGCACAGAGAAGCACAGTTAGAGAACAAATGCTAATAAGCATTTTGAAGCCAAAGCTAGTGAAGGCTTTCAATGTCAGGACTAGCACTTTATTAATTTATTATTTTTTTAAAATAAATTTTATTTATTTATTTGACACAGAGAGAAATCACAAGTAGGCAGAAGTAGGCAAAGAGGCAGGCAGATAAAGAGGGAGAGGCAGGCTCCTTGCTGAGCAGAGAGCCCAATGTGGGGCTGGAGCCCAATGTGGGGCTCGATCCCAGGGCACTGGGATCATGACCTGAGCCAAAGGCAGAGGCTTAACCCGCTGAGCCACCCAGGTGCCCCAGGACTAGCAGTTTAGATTTTAAATACAATTAGGCTCAAAAGCAAGAGAATTACAAGTGAATAGAACTGTGCTTTAAAAAGATCAATCTGTCAATAGTATTCCAAGTTAATTTAAGGAGACAGGTGATAAGGAAACTAGTTACAAAGCTATTAAAATAATCTAAGGAAGGTGGTGGCAATGATACCGGAAGAGGATACACTTGAAAAAATGGAATAAACACATTACTATCACAGCAAAACCACTCAAACACTTATGATCAGACAATACCATCTGGAAACAATATTAATCTCTTACTCATACAGAATAAAAACTCCCATCTCCTCTGCCTTTGAACAAACTAATTATTCCTAATTAGTTCTGATAATTTTCAAAAGAGGAACCACTTAAATACCACTTTCCCACTTTTAAACTAACTCTGAATATAAACACATATTAAAATTGAATTCATTTGCTAGGGTCCCATCTGCTGGACCTCTGGAAGGAAAGTCTGATCTTAAATTTGGGTACTTAAATGCTTCTGAATTGCTGTAAATAACAATGGATTTGCTTTGCAGCAGCTCTTCTCCAGGTATATAATGCCCTCTTTTTGAAGAAAACCATAAAATATCTTTCTCTATATTTTCCAAAGCACTGTAACTTTATTGTTGCTTAAATTGTTAAATTTTAAATAAGAGTTTTGGTATTCAGACCTCAAATATTTAAATATACTTAACTAAGAAATTTACTTCTCAATGCTGGAATTCATCAGACTCATCTTTTTATTGGTAAGATGTTATAATGAAAAAGTTTTATATTTGTTCATTAAGAACAAAGCTGCAGCTTTCTTGTCAGTTGGCTTCTGGCTGAGCTCTACCAATGGAAAACAAAGATATACTGGAAGGTGGGAGAAAGGGGAAAAACCAAGTATTCCTCTCTGCCTTTTTCTCTACCTACCTAAGACATTAATCTCCACAGTAGCTTCAGCTCCTTCTGGAAGACTCTAGTTCCCAGGTAACCCTAGCCCTTGGCTTCCAGGACCTATATCCTACTTTATCATTACTTGCTCTTACTACTGCTTATCTCCGGGTTGCTTCACCATCCTCTTTTGGGTTTCTTAAGTCTTTTATTACTTATGTACCCAATTCTCTGCAAGAAATCCCCCTAGGAAAAAGAAGGGAAGAAGGAAGGGAATGAGGGATAGATGGAACAAAGAAGAGCAAACTGGCCTAGCCCTAGCTTTTCTGGTTCTAGTATACTCACTGCCCACCAGCCTCATTTCACAATGCAAAAGGAAGAGCAACAATGTGCGTAAACTTTCTAGACCACTTGTGTACACCCATCCTTCTCAAATATTTTGCTTTGTATTACACAGTATGCCAGGATGTGAAACTACAGAATAAGCATGTCCATGGCTGGCGACTTAAAAAAAAAAAAAAATATATATATATATATATATATTTTTTTAAACAATTGACAAGGGTGCAGTCAGTTCAATGGAGAAGAGTCTTCCACAAATGATGTTGGGATAACTGGATACCCTATGCAAATAATAAAGTAGGACCCCTACCTCACACCCTATACAAAAATTACTCAAAATGGATCACAGACCTAAATTTAAGAAGTAGAACTATAATACAGGCATAAATCTCTGTGACACAGGATTAAGGAGTGATTTCTTAGTTAAGACACCAAAGCGTAGAAACCTATTAAAAAAAATAAATTGGACTTTCTCAAAACTGAATTTTTGTGCTTTAAGGGATACTACCAAGAAAGTGAAAAGACAACCCAGAGAATGGGAGAAAATATTAATAAACTATATCTAATAAGGGACTTGTATCTAGAATATATAAAGAAATTTTACAACTCGTAAAAGCACAAATACTCCAATTTTAAAATAGGCAAATGATATGAACAGACATTTCTCCAAACATGATACAAAATTGGTCAGTATCACTGGCCATCAGGGAAATACAAATCAAAATCATAATGTGATAGTTGTTTGGGGCGTAATGTAGGGAAGTAGACCGCATCTGGAGCCAATTCTTTCAACAGAAGGAAAGCAATAAGCAAAAAAGTATCAAATATGTTCAATTACCTACCTATGCCTTATAAAATAATAAAAACTGAAAGAGAAGCTATCTTTCTGCCAGAACAAAGGAAGTACCAGACTAATAGATTCAAAAGTCTTTAGAAATACAGAAAATGACTCAAGTATTAGATAAGCATATACACGGGGTTGTTTCTGCTATAAGTTGTGTATTTCACAGGAAAACACTGTTTTGGCTGCTAAAATAAAAAATACTCATATTAGATATTATTGTGGTACTACCAATGGTACTTTCAAGCACTACCATAATTATAACTGAGCAATTACATTTAGCAGACAATTAATAACCACAAAAGTAGTCTTAGAAGATACTACTTCGCTAATAAAAATTTGTAGGCAATTGGTGACATCTTAATAGCTCATTTTCAGGGATCTTTACACTAACAATTCGTCACATCAGTATTAGCTGTCTAAAACAACTTTGTGTAACTGCTTAGAAATAACTCAAATTCACAACTTTAAAAAATCTTAGATTATCCATGTACCACTCATGAAGGAAAAAAAAAATCAGTGAGAAGTCTTTCTTTAAATATTCCTTTTGATAATTCTGTAAATTATTTGATTATTCTGTAAATACCTAAGGCAAGAAAAGACATCAAATTCACAAGTTCAATTTAAAAAATTATATTTCTAACAATGCAACAGAAAAACATCGGTTCCCTTACCTCATCATCATCATCAGAATCATTCCCAAACACTGATGGTTTTTGCAAAACAGGGTGCAACTGCTGTGCTTTCTTTGGCAAAATAAGCCCATACCTGCATTTTTTTTTTGAAATAGAAATTACACCATTATACTTAAATGTTAAAAAATAATACATCCACTACCTCTTCCAGATGAAGCTACCAAGTCAATACATGTCAAATAGCTTATGAACACATAAGATTTTTTCTGCTTTTCAGTGATCTCAAAATTCTAATGTCCATTAAGATTTTCTAACTATTGCTTTTAAGCAATTATTGCAGGTAAAGACCAAATTCAAATACCATATTTATCAAAGAGAATTGAAGACTTCAGAAATGTCTTAGACGGTGAAATAATAGTAATGTTTTAGAAAGAACACGTTAGTGGAAAGCTCAGTTTATGCCCACTAAAAATTAGAAAACACTCTATGTTCGAACAAAAAAATATCTAGTCTTGTTTTGTTTTGTTTTTCCCTACTGGATACTTACATAATTTTTAGTAAGTTATTGGATAATGTCACCCACGAGAAATTCTTAAAAGATTACATTAACTGAGAAACCCAAGTAGCCGTGGACAGATGCCCATTACACTCTATCGAACTCAGGAGCATCTCAGAGAACCATGTCATCAGATCCAACTCATTTAGCTTCTCACGTTTTGGCCTTTAAAATGCCGAGATCACGGGAAGTAAGGATTATACATCAAAGGTAAAACTTCCAAGAACACACAATATTTGTCTCTCTTGCGGCAATGTATACCCCAATTCCCTATATGCCTACCCTTTTCTGTGGCTTCTCTGCACAACATTCCTAAAACAAGAAGGGAGGGCGGGAATCAGGACTTGAGCAGCCAAGGAGAACAAGGCCCTCTAAGGAAGCCAGGAATGGTCTCTCTTCTCATTGCCCATGAAAGCATCCAACCAGGGAGAAACTCAAGCGCGGGGTAGGAAGCAAGACTGAGGGGCCTCAGACCGAGCTTTTGGAAAATAGAAAAGTCTCGCTCTCTGCCCCTCAGCCTAACTTCCTTTATTTCCTCACAAGTTTCTCCCTCAAACTTCGGGCTTCCATCCTGGAAAATGTGTGGGGGAGGGGAATATGTTCCTCAGGATCTCTCGCTTCTCCCCGTCTCTATCCCTGATGGCACAAGCCCCTTCACTTCCAGCGCACTTTTTCTCCTCGGCCAAAGACAAAGTCGCCGTGATTTTCCATTCCCAGCCTGACCCTAACTCCCGGATCACTCACTGCCTGCCCGGAATCGCCATCTTGCTCCCGTCTCCGCTGAACGTGGCCGACGCCGACGTCACGCTGACGCAGACGCCGACGTCGTCACGTAAACTCTCGCGCGGATTTGAGAGGCCTGGACCACTTGGATCCGCTGAGAGTCCGGCTTTTGATTGCTTACGCGCCGTAGGGGGCCCAGTCTTACGGTCTTCGTCTTTGTTTGGAAACCAACTGGCTGTCTCGAAATTAATGCGAGGAAAGGAATGACAATTCTAGGCCAGTAGCTCCCAAAGTGTAGAGCGTCACCCGGGAATTCGTTAAAAATGTAAATTCTCTGGCCCTTTCCCAGACTTACTGCATCAGAAACTCCGGGATGGGGCCCAGCAATCTGAATTTTAACGAACCCTCCAGGGAACTGTGATAATCACTCAAGTTTGAAAAACACTGCCTTAAGGCTATCGATTTTTTTCCCCGCCGAGGTATATAGCGTGAGTATACCTGGCTCAGGGTAATTTGGCAGAAGATGAAAACCTCTACGTGAACCCTGGGCATATGCTCATTGGACGAAATGATTCATAACATGGTGGTAATGCTGGGTATAGATATCAAAATCAGATCTATGTACATCTTTAAATCCAGTCACACTCCATCTGTTCATTCACTAGCACTTGGCCCATTCCAAACTAGTCTTACAGCAGCCAAAGATAGCTTTTCAATTACTGACAGAAGGATGTTAAAATCTCCAACTATAATTGTGGATCTATTTCTCCTTTTAATTCTCTTGTATTTTGAAACATTTAGGATTGTTAGGTCTTCTTACATTGATCTCTATACCGTTAAGAAATGACTCTTCTTTATTTCTCTCAAAGTACTTTATCTGATATTTATACAGTCAGCTTTGTTAGCATAGTACATCTTTTTCCATTCTTTTACTTTTAACTTATTTTAATCTATTTGTGTCTTTATATTCAAAGTGGATCTCATGTTGATAGTATATATTTGGGTCTTGCATTTTTTGTCTAATAGGATGATTTCTTTTATTAGGGTGTTGAGAACATTTTCTTTAAAGCGATTAGGAGTATGGTTGCAGTTTTTCTATTTCCCCATCTGTTCTTTGTTCTCTAACCCTCCCTGCTTTTTCTGCCCTCTTTTGGATTAATCAAGGAATTTTTATGATTTAGCTTAAGATTTTTATGATGCAACCTCTTTGTTGGCTTATTGGCCATACTTATTTTTTTTAGGTGTTGCTTTGGAGTTTCTCATATACATCTTTAATTTATCTCAGTCCATCTTCAATGATGAGTCTACTTCTCTATGTATAATTTTAAAAACCTTACAAAAGCATTTTCCTCTCAGACTTTGTGTTACTGTTTTCACACATTTTATTGCTACCTGTGTTATAAACATATAAATTATTTTTGCTTTAAGCAATTATCTTTCAAAAACATTTTTAGAATAAGAAAAATGTGTAGGTGGGATTTCTTCATAGTATAGCCATTCTTTTTTTTTTTTTTAAGCAGGGAGGGTCCGGTGGAGGGAAAGCGAGAGACTCTTAAGTAGGCTGCACACCCAGTGCAGTGAAGCCCATTATGGTTTCAATTTCACCCTGAGATCATGACCTGAGCCAATATCAAGAGTCAGATGCTTCACTGACTGGGCCCCCCAGGCACCACCAGGCATTCTTTTTCAAAGAGCTTTGTTGGGATATGGTTTGTAATACATTCAGGGAGTTGTGCTACCATCACCACAATCAATTTTAGAATACTTTTAATGCCCAGGAAAGAAAGCATGTCATTCATTTTACCCTATACCCTTTGACCCTAGGTAACCAGCAATCTACTTCTGTCTCTTTGGAATTGTAGTCCTATCCGTTTTTGCTCCATGTACCTTGAAACTCTGTTATTAGATGTATAAATACTTAAGATTGTTATGACTTCTTAATTAATGGAGACCTATTTTTCATTATGAAATGACCTTTTTTATCATGGTAATAATCTTTGCTCTGAAATCTACTTTGGGTGCTATTATTATGGTCACTCCGCCTCTTTTGACATTAACTACTGGGAAAATCAAAAGAAGTTCAGAAAAGGAAAATAGTTGTAATTTACTACATGGCTAAGCCCTAAATAGCATACATAATCACAATAATGCAAGCGCTGAATATCAACATATTCTAATTTAAATTACAATGTAATATAATGGAAAGAATGGAGGAATGGGAAATGTTTATGTGTTTGTGTGTGTGTGGACACACATACTGGGGAAGAAGCTAAATCTTTGTAGTGCAAACTGGGAGGCTAATAAATATTGCTTAAGTCAGGAAAGAAAGTGTAGCCACACAGCACGTCATTTCACACTTGGAGGTACATGTCAAAACAAAAGCCAAAATAGAGGTTGGGAAACTTTTTTAATAATTTTATTTACTTATTTTTATTATTTTTTTAAGATTTTATTTATTTATTTAACAGACAGAGATCACTAGTAGGCAGAGAGGCAGGCAGAGAGAGAGGAGGAAGCAGGCCCCCTGCTGAGCAGAGAGCCCGATGCGGGGCTCGATTCCAGGACCCTGAGATCATGACCTGAGCCAAAGGCAGAGGCTTAACCCACTGAGCCACCCAGGCACCCCAGAGGTTGGGAAACTTTTTATGCCAAGGGTCAGATAGTAAATATTTTGGTTTTGTGGGTCTTAGGGTCTTAGTAACTGTGGCAGGTATTCAGTTATGCCCTTGTAGTGCGAAGGCAGTCATAAACAATTGGACATGGCCTTTCCTTCCCTCCACCATACCTTTCCCTTTCCCCTCCCTCCCTCCCTCTCTTCTTTCCTTCTTATCTAGCTATCTGTTAAATAAACTCTACACTACATGTGGGGCTTGAACTCAGGACCCTGAGAACAAGAGTCACTTGGCCCACTGACTGAGCTAGCCAGGCACCCCTGGGCATGGCTTTTCTAATAAAACTTTACTGTAATAGGCAACTGGCCAGATTTAGCCTGTGGGCTGTGTATTAATTCCTGAGCTAAAGGAATTGAAAATAGTCGACTCAGAAATAAGAAAAATAGGGGTGAAGAGGGACTGAGAAATGCTCTGGTCTTAAAGGGTATAATAGGATGACTCTTTGAACTATAAGTATATGTTACTTTGCTTAAAATAAAAAAGAATCAATAAAGGGTAAAAATAAAGCCCCCCTGCCAAGACTGTCTGCCTCTTGCTTAAAGAGACTGAATGCAGAATTAGTTACACAAAATTACCCAGTTCAATATGCTATATATAATGTGAGCTTTTGAATTGCTGTGTTGAATCCTGTATTCTCCCCTTGCCTTTGGGATGTTGCAGTGAAGGAATTGTGAGATTTTCCCAAAGGTAGAACACTGATTTCTCAGATGCAGTGTTTCAGAGAATTCAAGTTCTTCAAACACTTGGCAGAGTGTGCAGCAATGATGGTACCTGCAGCAGTGAATCAGAGACACAGAGAAGCCTCCTAACATTTTGAACCCAAGTTTGGGAACTTTAATTGAAGGCGCTGAAAGGACAGAAGCAGGGTAAAGCCAATAAGAGATGGTATCATCACCACCATACTCCTGACTGTTACACAACAGAATTCTGAGTATCTTAGACTTTCAGAAATAAGACCTTAAGAATAAAGAAGTTGACTAGAATTGGATCCAGGGTAATTGTAGGGTCCTTAGCACCCAAGCTAATGGATGTTCCATTTAATCTTTTGACATTAATGTTAAAGAGAAATAATATTATTTGACTTATGTTACTTCCTTACTCTTTCAGTCTCTGCTGCTTTTTGTACCCTCTCTGCCTTTTTGTGCATTCTTGTCCCACACCAAACTACCCATTCTCTAATTCTCTACCAACAATTTCTGCTAATTTTTACTGTCTGGAAGGCAGTTTGCTTTAATTGTCTAGGGCCTGGCATGACACTTCTTGGCCTCTCTAAATACTTACCACCCTTCTAGCCACTGCTCCTATTACTGTTTCCCAGTTTGGTTTATCCATGGTTTAGTTACTTTCAATATTAGGCCATTTCACAAATTGGTTTCCCTTTGACAGGGGGTCAACCCTAGTTCAAAAAGCTGTGGCTGGAGAGTCAGGGCCACATAGAACAAGATATGGCCACCAAGAGGTGCTTTACTAGTTGTGGTCTATGGGCAAGACAGTCTAAGCCCAGGCAGTAAATTGAGGGAGGGTAAGATAGAGTTATAGAGTTAATGACTAGGACACAGAACACCCTCTGAGGATAATAACATGTCTACGGACAAAGAAATAGGCAATATTTCATTTATTGATATTATCTATTGAGAGAAGTCTTTATAATAAAATCATATGGGGAGAGTAAGAACACAGAGTTAATGATGTAGAGTGGGGTTAGGTGGGAGTGGCATTACATAAACCTCACATGAGAAGAATGAAAATTCCCTAAATTACCTGCAAAGATCTTCAGAGTCAGTGGATTGGAGATGTCTATGGAAGTTAAGGGTAGCTGATAGCTTAATCATACTTAGACTAATGGGGAATGGGAAGTCAGTCACAAGAAACCACATACTGTATGATTCCATTTATATAAAGTGTCTGGAATAAGCAAACCCACAGAGAAAGGAAGATTAATAGTTGCCTAGGGCTTGAGTGGAGGAGAATGGAGAGTGACTACTAATGAGTATGGGGTTTCTTAAGGGGGTGATGAAAATGCTCTTAAATTGATTTTGTAATGGTTGCAAATTCTGTGAATACACTAAAAACCATTGCACTGAACATGTTAAGTGGGGGCATTATATTGTATGTAACTTGTATTTCAATAAAGCTGTTAAAAGAGGCAACAGGAACTTATTCTAAGATTCCAGTATCATTGTCCTGAAAACTGATTGTTGTTCCTAGACCAAGGAAAGCCATAGTTAAAAAGGAAAATGGTCCAGACGGACAGTCTCTCCTTTGCTGTCCTGGCCGTTCCTCCCTTGCAGTATATTTAATAAAGTTCTAGCTCCTTTGTTTTGCCTTGGGTGAATTCTTTCATCGCCTGCACCACGAGCCTCCACCCAATCTGGAAGCCCCACATTTTGTGGCCCAAATGGAGAACCTCTGCCGGGCTCAGAGTCTTCCCAGATTCTTTTGGAATTTCTTGGGACTTTCCCTCAGTGGACCAACTCTAGTGTTCCTTGGGGGAACTGACAGCCTTGGCGAAGGTTACTCCCCCGGGGGAACCCACCAGACTGTCCTTGCTGAAAGGGTGAGGGATTTCCCCTCTTGTCCTTGGAAAGGATCCTTCTCTCCTCTCCTTTCTCTTTTTGGCTCTTCCGCAGTCAAACCCTAGTACTCCTCGGACAACTGAAGATCTCTGGCCAGGACGGCTCCCCAGTTTGGTCTAGAGGTCTGAGGGCAGAGAGGTCAAACTGCCTGTGCTGGTGAGGGTGAAGGACCCCTTTCCTCTCCCCTCCCACTCCATCCCCCTGATGTCTCTGTAACATGCGTGCAGTAAAAACTTGTCTAGGGGAAATCTGTACACATTATGGACTGGGCTGGGACCCTTTCCTGATACCGGCTGACTCAGCTGCCTTGCTTCTTTTGCCCTCCACCCCCCTTTTCCTTTGTTCTCTTGGATCCAGCTGCCATCCTGATCGACAGGCAAAATACATTCCTATGTGCCTGAGTAAATCCAACAATTATATATACAAATGATGATTCCAGCCCATGCCATCAGAGGGTCCCCTCCCTCTAAATCCCATGGACCTAGCCACCAGGGAATTTCACTCAAACCTCGTATCACCACAATATAATACCATGCTCTGGTCTATAACTGCATAGGAACCCTGATGGCACCGCAAGCTTAGGTAGGGACAGCATGTCTCTCCCTGTCCAATGTGAAGCTGCTACTGAAGATGAGTCTTCCGCTCAAATGCCAAAGACTTGTCATCATTGATCTGTCAGGGGGGGAATGTCGAGGCTGCTTGTAGGCAATCAGGCTTGAGCAATGGAAACCCAAGAAAGCCAAAAGGGCCCACAGTGACCACTGAGCTGAATGCAAACAGGCTCATTAAGCCACTCACCTCAAGACAGCCATAAGCCCAGCTGACCAATGGGCTACTTAAACTGGACACAGTTACCAAAAAGGAAGACTCGTATGTTCTCATACTCCCAAATGCCCCCCACCAATTTAGCCCCCGCCACTATGTCCTGGTAGACAGTCTCTCCTTGCTCGCTGCTCCCTTATAGGGTATTCAATAAGCTTCCATCCCCTTTAAATTAAAAAAAAAAAAGAAGAAGAATGAAAGAAGAAAATGGTCTGAATGGTTGACACCATACAGTGTCCTTCTTACCTATAAGCTATAGGAAAGAGCGCCAACAAAAAATCTAATCAAGTCTAACCTTCTGAAGTATATATCACTATAGGTAATTCAATCTATTCAAATTATTCAAATAAGCCTATCCAATAAATATATTTAAATATAAATCTATATCTAAATTTTGTCAAGTATAAATAACATCCTCTTCGCTAAAAAAGTAAGCTTCTGGTGTTATGGGATAGTATGTTACTTGAAAGATTATTAAATAAATCCAATTAGTCTTTCTTGTTGGTTGCTTAATTTTATTTATATTTATTTTTTTTAAAGATTTTATTTATTTATTGGACAGAGATCACAAGTAGGCAGAGAGACAGGCAGAGAGAGAGGGGGAAGCAGGCTCCCCGCCGAGCAGAGAGCCAGATGCGGGGCTCGATCCCAGGACCCTGAGATCATGACCTGAGCCGAAGGCAGAGGCCTTAACCCACTGAGCCACCCAGGTGCCCCCTTAATTTTATTTTTTTTTTCAAAGATTTTATTTATTTATTTATTTGACAGAGACACAGGGAGAGAGGGAACACAAGCAGGGGGAGCAGGAGAAGGAGAAGCAGGCTTCCCGCAGAGCAGGGAGCCCAATGTGGGGCTCGATCCCAGGACCTTGAGCTGAAGGCAGGCGCTTAACAACTGAGCCACCCAGGCACCCCAGTTGCTTAATTTTAAAGTAGATTCCAAAGACTGATAACGTGGTCATTAGCCTGGTAAAGGCTGTCAAGTGTTAGTGACATATCTGAGGTTCTGGTAAAAATTAGGAAAGATGAATGCTAGGCCCCCCTGCTTCTTACTAGCTGTTTTGACCTAAGCAACTCACTCTTTGAGCCTATGTCCTAACTTATAAAGTAGAGATAGTGATATTAGACCGACTACCTTACAGGTTATTGGAAGGATCAAATGAACTGTGTGTGAAAATACTTCAAACAAGTTAAAATCCAGGCAAATGTATATCTGTTCTCAATTAAGCTAGATGACATTTAGTTTGCTTAATTCCCATGATAATGGTTAAGAAGGTAGCATTCTGCAAAAATGTTCTCTCCTCACTGCCTAAAATGCCATTTGTATGCACAGTGGACTCGCCAAGCTTGTTCTGAAGCCATCAGGATATGTGGCTATCAGTTTAATATCTTTAAGAACATTGTTCCTAGAAATGTCGTTGCAAATGCCCTGAAAAGCCCTCTTCCAAATATGAAATAGGCTTACAGGTTAAAACTGGGCATCCAAGAGGTGAGGACTGGTAATAACACTGCCATCTTATCAGAAAAGGTTAAGAAGGGACCTCCAATCTCAAATTATAAGATGTTTGGAACACATCACATTTTGTCAACCAAAGAAAGAAAATGAAGTTTAATTTCCCAAATTTTTATTAAAAAGGGACTCTCATCAGATATCTTATTGCAAAGATGAAATCTCACAAAAGAGCAGCAAAGTTTGCTGTAATAATAAGCTTTAAATAAGTATAAATTCTTTTTGCAGTTCTTGAACTTGAGAGGTTTTTGTTATTAAAAAATAAAAGAAAGGTCTTTTCTTTTTTCCATGAGTCATGGACATCTTCCCACAAGAATTTCTATTCATTGGAATAACTTGTCAAAATGAGTGGGGAGGAAGAGTCGGAGGTGGGGAGGGAAAAGTGGGGGCGCTCACTTAAGTCTCTGAAAAATTAGAAAAACAATTCTCAGCTAATTTCTTAAAATATTATTTGGTAATAAATATAAAAACTGCCATTTCCCCCTTAAATCCTCAGTCTTTACTTTGTACCTTAAAAGAATGAAAATAACTCTACCCAATTAGCCACAATAGTGCCATGGCAGATGCAAAGTTAAAACTAAAAGGAAACTTTTAAGTATATTCCATAACATACATTTGGTTATGGCTACCTTGACTGGATATTTTTTAGATCAAATTTCTCCTTAGGTAGCATTTTCGTTTTAGAAAGTGCTGAGGTAACTGTCTAGGAGCAGAATATGTCTATGTGGCACGCCTTTCCAATTGAAAATATTTTAGAGTTAACAAAACCAAACATGACAAAAATATCCTAAGTACAGTACTAATTCATTAGCATTTCCATGGCACGGTTCCCTTCGGCATCTTTGCATACACACAGGAGTCAGTCTTGGAGGGCAAGGGGGGAGCAAGGGCACTACTTGGCTTTTTGTTTAGCTCCATGAGAGCCAAACAGATGTGTGTCCAGTGGTAGAGGTATTCGATGACAGTATTACCAAATTCCCATACTTCGATTCGAGAATGATCTGTACCAAGAAAAAAAAAAGTTAGTGTGGATAGTTTTGTACTTTTGTTATTAAAATATAAGTTTCAGTATAATGAGGAAAGTTCATCAGATATGCTTTGAGTCAAAACCATAGCAGAATTTTGTTTATACAATTATAAGAAAACAGATAAATGAATTTTGGTATATAGAACGTGGTGGATAAATCTCAAAAACATATTATCACAAAAAGTAAGTTGTAAAATAATGTGTTCTTGGGGGCACCTGGGTGGCTCAGTCAGTCAAGCGTCTGCCTTTGGCTTCATTCCTGATCCTGGGGTCCTGGGATCCAGCCCCACATGAGCTCCCTGCTCAGTGGGAAGTCTGCTTCTCCCTCTCCCTCTGCCCCTCTTCCCTGTTCATTCTCTCTCTCTCTCTCTCAAATAAATAAACAAAATCTTTTTTAAAAATGTTCTTTTGGAAGAGGGTCAACATGGCGGAGAAGTAGCAGCTGAGACGACATCAGGTAGCAGGAGGTCAGCTAGATAGCTTATCAAACCATTGCGAACACCTACAAATCCAACGGGAGATCAAAGAGAGGAAGAACAGCAATTCTGGAAACAGAAAATCGGCCACATTCTGGAAGGTAGGACTGGCGGAGAAGTGAATCGAAAGCGACGGGAGGATAGACCGCGGGGGAGGGGCCGGCTCCCGGCAAGCGGCGGAGCAACGGAGCACTAAATCGGGACTTTTAAAAGTCTGCTCCACGGATGGACATCGCTCCAGAGGCTAAACCGGGGTGAAGCCCACGCGGGGTCAGCGTGGCCCCAGGTCCCGCAGGGTTACAGAAGGATCGGGGGTGTCTGAGTGTCGCAGAGCTAGCAGGTATCGGAGCGGGAAGCCGGCTACAGAGACAGAGCCGAGGAGTGAGCTCTCAGCTCGGGGTTACCTTGAACCGGTCGCAGGCTGGGTGAGCTCGGAGCGCGGCAGGAGGCCAGGGAGATGGGAGTAGCCGGGGCTTTTCTCTGAGGACTGGAGCCCCGAAATCTCAGCTCTTCCGGGCCGGAGACTAGGAGGCCGCCATTTTCATTCCCGTCCTCTGGACTCTACGGAAAGCGCTCAGGGAACAAAAGCTCCCGAAAGCGAAACCGAGCGGATTACTTAGCCCGGCCCCTGGTAAGGGCGGTGCAGCTCTGCCTCGGGCAAAGACACTTGAGAATCACTACAACAGGCCCCTCCCCCAGAAGATCAAAAGAAATCCAGCCAAGACCAAGTTCACTTAACAAGGAGAGCAGCGGAA